>KB455053.1:27706-74236 GCA_000341325.1 Panagrellus redivivus
TAAAGGTCAGTTTTGATTGACCTCTCTCACCAGAAAACTCGCTTGGCTATAGGCCCGGTGATATAGTCGAGAACCGCGGAAGGAGGGCATGTAACTGGGAACTGTTATGAACCCACCAGACGTAGCTTAGGAGCGATCATTCGTTATTCTATAAGGTTTTTGACCTTTTTGGGGTAAATGCAATAATGCATGTGTTGTTATTATATTTTTAAAATTCTTTTCTAACACGTTTGTTTTCAAAATTTACAAAAATTTGCTCAGAAACCGGGCCGGTTTGGCATTTTCTATTTCCGAGCCGGTCATCGGGCCAAAAATAATTGATCCGTGCCGGGACGAAAAAGGTAAGCCAGCCTCCACCCTTGGTTCTGGCGGTTCAGAAACACTCATTCAAAGTAATCTAGCTCAACATTTTTTCAACTGAAAATCGTTCTGGTTACTTTTTCAACACTGTGTTGTCGAGTCGGCTTGTTGTGGTTTTTCTTGCACGCCCAATCTATCAGATTGGCACTTATTTGTTATAAATAGACCTTCTGTAACGACGACAATAATGAAGTGTGCAATGTTTGGTCAATAAAACGCCAAATAGAGGCCTAATTCCAAAAAGCAACGTTCATCGCAAATGCTTTCATTTTTCACTGACAAAAGCTGTTTGGACTTTGTTATTTTGTGTTTTCAAGCTACCGAATCGGTGCCCTTATCAGGGTTCTGTTCTAAAAACATTCCTTGCCGACGTCAAAGATGGATGTGACCCGGAATTGGAATGATAAGGACAGGGGTTACTGAACAGGGAGCAAGTACGGTACAAACAACAGGGGTTCACAAAAGGCTCACACAGTCGACTGCAATTATTCTTTTACCATTGGTTTAATTTTGAAATTCGGTCATCATGACTACTAATCTTTTTTTTTAATTTTTAGAAGATTCGCACTTTACGACTTTTTCTTCCAACCCTACTTTCTTGAAAAAATGGCATGATTTATCGTCCAACTTCCTCCGCAAATAAATCAAAAGCTCTTGATCATTAGGATCAATTATTCAGTCCACATGGACTGATAACAACCTAACCGCAATGATTTTGCTCGCCAATTGATAAGGTCATGTCCTTTTTGTCCTCCGTGTCTGGTTGAAACATTTGCATAGATCAAAATCTTTTATTTGTACAGTTTTTTGGCATCAATCAAAACTCAAATCATAACAAATCTCAATTAAAAATCACATTGAAAATTAAAAAGTCCGATCAATATCCAATGTTGACCCAATTTTCGTTGCTGGGTGCCTTTACGCTGGCCAGGGTGTTTCCACCGACGACAATGTCAATAGTTACCTGCCACCTGCCCTTGAGGATGCCCTTGATGGCGCTGCTCATCTCCGGAAGGGGGATAGTGCTGTTGATGCCAGCTTGGTTTTCCAATTGTCCGAGAGTGTGGGTTCCAGAAGTGCCGAGGGCAGTGCAGAGGTCGCTGGGGGTTTCACAGAAAGGAATCTCGCAATCGCTGTCTGGGATGAGCGGGTTCTTGGATTTGCCGTGATCACAGACGGTGCCGACCAACCAGGAGTCCTTCTTCAGAGTCAGGAGAATCTTAGAGTCACCGACCAAATTAGCGGAATCCTTCACGATCAAATTACCGGAAACAAGCTTAATTTCACCGGGGAACTGAATGTTGGCACTGCCATCATGGCATGATGGGTTCCCAGAGGCATCGTAACTGCCACCGACGGCATTATCGAAATGAGCATCGAAACTGCCAGTGTCGGCAAGCTCAAGAAGCTGGCAATCGGCAGCAAGGGTGACAGCCACGAGAGCAGCCGCGAGAACAAAGCGTGTGAACATGGTGCTTAGAGTTGACTTCAATGAAAAGTAAAGAAGCTTAGAAGCATGTGGTGGCTTATATATCAGCACGAGGCCAGCACAACGCATGCCTATCGCAGGCGTGATTGTGGTCTGCAGATACCGCTGTTTCCGCTTTGTACATTCCTGACACAGATAACATGCGACAAAGGAACTTGAAAGTCCGCTTAAATGAACGTTGGACGATCTTTTGGTGGAATTGTACGCAGTATGCTTGGGTGGGGGTGAAACAAAGACTAACAATCACGTAGTGTTTGGACTGTTGGAAAATATGGCTACGAAATGTGGTACGATAGCTTGCTTGGATAGTTCGATCCAAAGTCATCTCTAAAACCTAATCGATATTTCGATCGATAACTTTAGCCGGAATCTAGTTAATAATGCTATCCGAAGTCTAATCGATAACCTAGTCCAAAATTTATCCGACGATCCTATCCGAACTCTAATTAGTACTCTTATCTGAAATCCAATCAATAACTTGCTTCAAAATCCAATCGATATTCCTATCGATAATCTGATCTGAAATGTCATTCGAAATCCAATAGATAACTCGGTCCGAAATCCAATCGATAATTCGGTCCAAAATCCAATCGATAATTCAACCTGAAATCCAATCGATAATCAGATCTAAAATTCGATCCAAACTCCGATCGATATTCTGATCCAAAATCCAATCGATAAATCTGATAAGAAATCCAAACGATAATCCGATCTGAAACCTAATCAACACCCGATCTCTAATCTAATCGATAATCCGATCCGAAATCCAATCAATAATCCGATCCAAAAAATGTTTTTCGGTTTGCGTTCCAACAATATGAGTTTGGTCCGATCTTTTTTTAACGTCATGCGATCACAAGTTTTGATCCCCAGTTCATAAGCATCGAATCACATCATCCGTTCCCTTCGCCCCGCTGTGAACCAATTTCCCCGGAATTTATAATGTGTTTTTGTTATGGACTTTTTGAACAGAAAACGTTCAAAGGATCAACACACACGACTTCCCTATTGTCCCAGTTCTACCTTTGCCCATCATAAGATTCCCACGATTCCCGATATGATGAAACACGTTTCATCCCCTATTGTATTTGCCCTTCATTAAAATTCAGTCGGCCAGGTCGTGCCCCAAAAAGCGCCTATTTGTACAAAGCGGCTTACTGTTTGCCCCATTCGTTTCAATCTGTCTCATATCTATAAAAGCGAGAAAAGCCTTGACGTTCCCTTCGATTTGGTGGTAGGCAGTTCGGTTTGTCGGAAATGGCTTACAAAATAGCTATTACAATCTTGTTTATTGCTTCTTTTGCATTAATTGGCTCGGCAGATGATGTAGTCCTGGGCCAATGGCCTCAGGGAAGCTATTGCATCTTTATGGGATCCGCTGGGGATTGTCCAACTGGATTTGTGAAGCGATCGATTCGGCTATCTGTGCCGCAGAACTATTCTCCCTCTGTAAGTTAAACTGTTATGGGTTTAGGAGCCATTTTCGTTTCAGGACAAGTTCCGCGATGGCGAAAACATTATAACCGTCGGCGATATGGGTGCATCTAAACTTCAAGCTATGGCCTATGAAGACGTCTATGTCATGGACCTCAAAACGTGTTGCAAAGAGTGGTGATGCAATACTTCTACTTGATGACAACACGAACCACCGGCATTTGAAAAACTTTTCAAAATCTTTATTGTGATAATAATTGCATTTAAAACCCAAAAATACTGTCAAAACTACGGACACATAAATTCATTACGTTCAAATTACATTTCAAATGTTTAAACGTCAAAGTTCATGTTCATAATACGGTAAAGAAGTTAAGTATATTTTGTCATATGCAGTTTCGGTTATTAGTATGTACTCGAAAAACAGTTGGTGGACCAAGAAGACAAATTCAATTTTCATGGGTAAAAGCCTTGGCAAAGTTGTTGACGTTAGTTGGAATCGGTGGGATACATGGCTACAGTCTAAATTAGTCATAATCGAGTTCAACAATGTTGGCTTTCAGTTCGCGAAGCATCCGTGTGCCGTAGTCAGATGTGCAGGCTTCGGTCGACCAGTGATTTTTGCACAGGGTCAATTTACAGCCTTCACAGACGGATGATTCGACAATCTTTTTGCACTTGTCACAGAGGCTTCTTCGGGACAGGATCTTGGTGCAGCGTTCAAGCCGGAAGGAATGACCGTTCATTTGGGAGATTTCACGGGCTTGGGAGAGGTTCATGTTGGTTGCGATGATGCCGCCATAGATCTAAAATGAGATTTTGATGGTTTTGTTTATCAGAAGTTTGGAAATTGTGACAACTTTGTGTTGAATAGACTTCTTTGAACCCTCAAGTGTGGCAATGAAGCCATCACAGAACAGTTTATATCACTTATTGCCACACAATTTATGTCTATAACTTCGTCTAGCTTTAAACTTTTCCCTAAAATCCAATCCACTACGCGTGCATTCAAGCTTTACGCATTGTACGCGCAAAGTTGCCCCACTTCAACTGTCCCTTTCCACCTACAGATAAAAAATGCGAACACAGCTAGCATTTTGATGAGATAGTCTGTTTTCCCCCTTCCCTTGCTCTCGGAAACAGAACAGACTTTTCGTCATAGCCATACCTCAAGTACAACTCCCCGGGCGGATAAGTTCATCTTTCGGATTTTACCTAGGCCTAGGTCAAAAATTATACTGTGAAAGCCAGGCGTCAATCGACGGAACGGGGACAATCTAAGTGGTTCAAGTAGATTTTGCAATAAAAACAGGCCCAATCCGTTGCCACTGTCAACAACTTGAGATTTTGATTATGCCAAAAGTCACAAGCCAGACAAGAAAAGACACTTCCTTGAGCTCTCTGACGTAAGGAAGTACAAAACAATGGCCATTTCGAAAAGATGGTGACGATGGAAGAGTGAAAAATGGGATGCCCTCGGGGGGATCATTATTTTGGCCATGAAAGATGTCTCTAACAGTTCCGTGTTCTACTCTTTCTGATGGCTAGCTAGACTACGTGGTTTTTGGTACAGATCTCTCATCTTTTAAGCCTTCTCGAAAATATAACTTACATAAGCTGGCAGGAATCGACTAAGCTTAAGCCGATTAAAAGTCAATCTGTCCTCCTGGGCA
This sequence comes from Panagrellus redivivus, assembly GCA_000341325.1. Taxonomy (NCBI): domain Eukaryota; kingdom Metazoa; phylum Nematoda; class Chromadorea; order Rhabditida; family Panagrolaimidae; genus Panagrellus; species Panagrellus redivivus. The sequence goes on from KB455053.1 coordinate 32,663, forward strand.
AGGCGTAGGACCAAATGAGCAAGCACGGCACGACGAAGATGGTAATCATTGGATGCGATGATAAGGGTCAGGACTTGGTCGGGTTTGAGGGTACTGTAATTTCATTATTTCAATGTTTGTTGAGCTTTAAATAGTTCATTGAGCAATTTCGGCTATATGCCCTGAGGGGATGAAAGTACAGAAATGCTTTGACGTGGGGTGGGGGATGGGATGGGATGCGGACGTGCCGGCTGTTTACTCACTTGAGATCAGCAGTTTCGAGGATGTAGTTTTCACACGACTCGACGAGACTATCGACTTGGTACTTGGTGGCCAGGCGCAGGATTGTTCCGAAATTGCTTACTGAAAGATTAAGATTGAAAATGTCGATAAAATTGTTTCAAACAGGTTAAAAAGACAAAAAGTCAAATCAAAAACACAAAACTAACCATCAATATCGCTGTTATTATGAAGACAATTTAAAAAAGTAGCAATATCATGACTTTTTTCATCGACAATCTCACGTGCCAGTTCCCGACCATTCTCAAAATCACGTCCATAGCACATGATAGCAAAAATTGGGGACAGTTTCCTCAGTTTTTCTGAATCAATCGTGAAAACTTCATTCTTAACAAGCAATTTGAAGGGTCTTTCCGGAGCATTGAGAGGAAGTGTGGGGGATTCCGGTTCGCCACTGCTCGACGGCACCTCGAACACTTCTTGGGGTCGGTGTTCACAGATTTCGGCCATCATGGTTGAATTTGTGAAGTTGGAGTTTATAAAGTTTGAGTAGAAAATGCGATGGAATAACAGTAATTGGGCAATGCAGAACCCCGGATTAACTTAATCTGGAAGTATGTTACGTTATGAATGTTCAGGTTGAATGAAAACTTCAATGTATCGGATCAACACGAGAAACAAAAAGGCGGCCGGCAGGCTTGGGTTAAGCCTGAGCCAACCCTTTACCCCTTGCTTGCTACCGCCCAGTTATCTCCCCACGCGTAGGAATCCAAGCCGGAGGGCCAAAGGATGAACCAAATGCACCCACAATGATCGTCATTCAAGCCCAAGGTGGGCAAACAGAATTACGGATGGATCCTCAAAGCCACGGGGAAATCGAAATCTGTGGATTTAAACCCGAACCGAAAGTGTTTTTTCTGCAATTTTCTCCGAAGAGCATTTATTGTTTTGTCTGTTTAATAGTGACAAAAAATCACAGCACAAGTGATAGATAGAAGGAAAGGAAAACACAAAAAAGATCAGGACCGTTTTCCGTGGGGCTGTGATTTCAATGAACGCGCAAAGGACGGATTTTCGGGATGAACGGAAGTATTAGAACGAAAACAGCACAAAATTTTTGTTCTAATACTTTGTCAAGAATATCACTTTCTAAAAATGAGTTTTTGGTATTCTCGAAAAAAAGTACCAGAACAAATTTCAGTCGAAAACGGCAAATTCGAGTTCGAATACTTTCGACCAAAATCACTAAAACGACATCCCAGTACGAAATCATGTCCTCATACTTGTCCCAATCTCGTTTTCTAATATTTATAACCCTAATAGTGCCACACGACGACCAACCGTATCCCGCCCATCCCATAAAACATCCACGTTGCCAAGCACCTGATTCTCTCACCCTGACAATGCCCTTCCAACCCAGTCCAGACAAAAAATCACGTCCGTTTTCACGTTTTGCGTTTTCATCTGTGGAGGCGGTCCAACCACCGTCGCCTGCCCTGGGCAAAAGTGCCATTTCCGTCCAAAAAAGTGCCCCCCAGGGACCCCGGAAGCCGCCCCATCGACACAGTTTTTACTTATCGCATCTCTCTCTACAATAGTCGCAGCAACGGAAAATTAAATAGAATAAAAACGCACATTCATGGAATAATTTTCTTACATTTCAACAGAATTCGCCATTTTGGTGAATAAAAACAGCATGTGGCACTGTCAAAATTCGCGTAGACCCTAACAATGGCACGTTTTTGCAATTTGCAGGAAAAAGTTGAATAAAGCAAAGCAAGTCAAACAATTATGCTAAAAGGTGCCGTGCCATCCGGGAAGTTATGCAAAATCTTTGCGATAAACGTCAGCAAAGTTAATTTCGGCAAGCAAAAACGGCCTTTTATTCGTGGTTTCTGTCTGTCAAAAAGCGTTTATAAACATTTCACGTGAAGAAGAACCGAGTAAGAAAGAGGTTCAGAGTGCGACATTCCGATCTAGAGCCTCTGTCTCGACAAACTGCCTGAGGGGTGATCGCTCAAAGTTTGAGACTTACTTAACGCAAGTCGCAAACAAGTAAAAACACGTCATAGCATGCCTTGGCCAGCCGAGGCCGGATATCAAAAAGCAAGTGTTCGCTCTGATCTGTGAATGCGTTTCCATCGCGTAAAAATGTGATAAAATAGTTTATAAACAGGCGTGTTTCAAAGAAAATAGCCCAATTGACAGAGATCAGCTGATGGTGGCCACTCTCGGGGAAGCTGGCGGCTGTTTATGAATGTGAAAGCAGTAAAAAATAACATAAAGTCGAAGGGATTAAGTTGTTTTTGATGAACTCCCCTCCCTAATCCAAGTTTATAATCTCGAAGCTTAGGCTTATAGTCATCCAAACTTTTTAAAACTATAAAGTTACTGTATTAATATCGTAATTGAAAAAAGTTTATTTACGCCGAAAGAAGATAGAAAACCCGAAGTATGCCCATTTCCTCCTGACAGCTCGGCATGGTGCAATCAGAAATTGCATTACACCCCCATCTGAAACAATGAAATAGCCCCCCTTGTGCCCTGGAGCAATGTGAAAAGGCACTTTTTTCGAGCATTGATGCGTAAATGGCCGTCTTTGATGTGGCTTACAGACGGCGAGATACAGGCCTTAAATTAGTCCCGTGTCGCTGGGATGAATTGCACGAGGAGGACAAGGGCCGTAAAATGGTGTTCTGGTATTTTGAAAAAATACCGGAACAAATTTGAGTCGAAAAAGACAAAATCGGGTTCTAGTATGTTGGCAAATAAAAAGAACCAGAACAAATTGTGGTTTAAAATGTCAAAATCGAGTTCTAATACTTTTTGACCAAAACCTCCAAAACGGCATTCCAGTTTTTAACGAAATCCAACATGTTTTCGGATACTTTTTAGAAGCATGACAACAAACTGTGTTCTAATGCTTACTGGAATGAAAGATGCCCCCGTGCCGATAGATATCACAAACCGAAATTAGACCCCGTTCTTCCGCGTCATGTCCCACCTACTTGTTACATGTTACATGACTTTGCAAACGAAAATTTGTGTCCATCTTGTTTTCGGCGAACATCTATCCAAAATTTGCAGAAAAAAGCCAACAAACCTGCCATCCCCGAAATGGACTGATGTAAATTTCACGTACAAACAAAGTCCCAAGTTCAAAGGCATCTTTTTCTCGTGTTCGCCTGAGGCAATAGAAAAAGTAAGTGACTCTTCGGGGTTCTTCTATGAGAATTTAGAGTGCGAAGGCGGGTAGGCTAAGGAAAAACTTTTTCTCCAGCTGTCTGTTGCCGTTGGCATCTGTTCGTTCAGGAAAAGGGAGAATCGTCTTTTGAACACGCATACCAGGATGCCCTCCCAAAAAAGGGCGTGCCATGGGTATGTATTCCCTGAGATGTGACTTCACAATATTTTTTTTAAAGAACAACAACCGAACGGTCAAAGACCGCCTTGGGGCCAACCTATTTACTGACAGCCATCGGCACCTACCGTATCCAGCCTATTTAGACGCATACCCAAGTTTAATGAGAAAGACGTCAAAAGAAAAAGCAGATGCCATTGACAGGACCTAAAAATACGCTCCCATACCATTGTTTTCCATGAATGAAACTAACGCATTCTAAAGTAAGCAAACACTATCCATTTTCAAAAAAAAGTTTTTCAACTTTTTCTCGAAACATGGAAGTGATATCCATTAAGGACACCGTCTTTGCCAAAATGCGTGCCAAATTTTACCGAAAAGGAAGTGCGTTTCCTTCCACTTTTGTTTTTGGAGTTGAGATGAGAGATGCACTTCAAGCATAAGTTTTTTCAACAAAACAAAGGAAAAGCGCTTCTGATGAGACTGACATCAGCGTTTTTAAATATGAGACCCAATAACAAACGTGCTTCCTCCGTTTTTGAGGGTCGGGTAATCCTAAACCGGGAACAAAAAGCGTTATTAGAGTTTGAATAGGGTTGAAAAATGGAAAATAAAGGGAGGTTAGTAATAATGGTTTTTGGTGAGATAAATTTGAGATGGACAATGCTTAAATAGGAAGAGGATGGAGAAATATTGGCGAAAAGGGTGGGTGGATCGCGTGCGTGACGGAAAACAAGGAATTTATGAAGGTTGCTTGGATATTTGTGGGACATGGTCGTCTTTTGAGCTTTTGACCGTTTTGTGATACTGTAGGAAGGCTATTATTAAAATGACGACAGCAAAATGCGTTTTAAAGCGATTCTTTAAAAAAATGAGAAGTATCAGAACTAATTTCAGTCGAAAATGTCAAAATCGAGTTCTAATACTTTTAGAACAAATTCACTAAAATGGTTTTATAATACTTTATAGACAACATAAAGATGGCAAAAATGCGTTTTAATGAGAATCCGGAAAAAAGCGACACTTACCAGAACAAAAAAAACAACAAAAAAGGGTTTTAATACAAATTGTTTACGATCACGGCCTATTTACAACCAGCAAAAGTTGAAAGACTAGCTTTTCTGCTCTTATTGTACGAAAATCCCATAAGCACATGTCAACGACTCCCGATCACACGCAAAGCACGCGTGTTCACTATCTCCGTACACGAGTTATCCGCATCCTTGACATCTGGGACCAGTTTTCGCTCCCGACAAGCCTAGCCTACAACCACCTTGATGACGCCGGTCTTGTCTTCCCGTACTAATGGTAGGTGGCTTCCATTCATTGTGTCAACCTCGAGAGGACCAACCTTGCTCGCCGGACCGATCTCCATCCACAATGACGGTGGTGGTCGTCGTCGGATATCTCAAAGCTGTTCCCCGACCGACGCCTACGTAGATTTCGACGCTTTTAGTATCCACGGACTACCGGGTTCATTGACTTTGACTTTGTTGATCTATTCTAAAAAACACTAGTTTGACGGTGGTGAAGAAGTGTAAACTTATTTTTAGCACACTGAAATCACGCTCACTGTTTGTTGCTTCTTTGAAGCTGGGCACAGTGAACGTTTTTTTCGATACTGTACAGTGAGCCATTGAAAAAGTGAAAAATTTGTATGAGAAGTAACACTTTTCGAAATTCTATGAATCTGTGAACAAAAATGAACATAAAAAGATCAAAAAAATGTGGAAACTTTTTTTAAATTTCGTCAAAAGAACCGGTATAGCAACGACAAAAGGGCTGAAATGACGGCTTTTGTGGAGGACCGACTGTCTATTTTCACAAATTCTGCGGCTGAAAGTTAAAGGCACATTTTTTTATCAATGTTCATTGAACTGTAACGATCCCATTTGACCTTGGTTTTAACAGACACAAAAAACAGGCCTGACAAAAATCCCGGAAGAAAAATTTTTGCCCTTAATAACAGGAGAGCTTGCACGCTTTGAGGGTGGAGATTGGACCATGCATAACTGATACATAAAAGAGAAAGCAAAAATAAACCAAAAATAGTTTTATTGGAACCTCTTATGCGTTTTTATTGGATTCTATCGAGTTTTTATATCCCTAATGCTCCACAAAGTTCAAATCACCCCACATTTGCCGTCAAATTTCTTCTCTTTCGAATTTCTGCAATGGTATCTGTCTTAAACCTATCCCGATTCGTCATCGCATCACTTTCCTACGGTCCTACGGTCAGTCATCCTGTAAACAAAATTCCATTTTGCAGCCCCGTTTGCCCAGCTATCTTGTGGATTAAGCAAATATATCAAGGCACTTTTTTCCCAGTATTCTCGGTTTTTGACAATGAATAAACAATAACAAAAACCGAATGAAGATCTTTTTTCAACCTCAATCCAATGCAAAGCACGAGAAAAAAATCGGTTCGGTTTGGCAAGGCAACGGCTTTTGCGTCATAAACTGGGAAACAAACTTCTTACTTTGAAAAAAGATAGGGTCAATGAAAAGTTTTTTGTTGCTGCAGAGCGTGGAATTCGTTCGTTTCTCACGGATATTCTATGTTATAAGCTGAATGGCGTGATCTAAATAACGAAAAACCCCGCAAAAGGATCAAAAATAACGAGTCTAAACTTAAAAAAAAGGAAGTTTTATCGATTTTGTTGGTAAAACTTGAAAAAAGTCACATCTCGTGAAACGAAATGTTGTAAAAAATGGTCGAAAAGTTTATCTGAATGGCCTGTTTGTAAAATGCGTTTTTCAAAAAGAACACGTTGCTTAGCACAATGGCGGGGGCTTTTTTGTTGTCATGTACCCTATTCATTGAACAAGGTTGGCGCAATGGAGTGAGATAATGCATTTTCGGGAAGCCGCTTCGAATGTTTTGAAAAATGCGAACGCTAAAATGGCAAAAAATGGGATGCTTTTGGACTGTCCATACGCATTTCCTAATGTAAATTCGATATATTTAGATTGCGCTACATGTACAATTTGTATACACATTCAAAAAAATGAAGGTTAAAAAAGTTTGAATTTGCCATAATGCACTCACTCACTTGAATCGACAATGCACCCATAGCGTACAAAACCACAAGATCAAGTAGCCCACAACATTTGTACCCCTGCCCTTGGGCCATGGATACGACCCATATGACTTCTGAATTCGCTGCCCTGCAAATCCGTGGGCTTCGATGCTCCGGTAAACACTGTCTGTGTCTGACATGGCTGTCAGCGACCGCAGACGTGTCAAGTTTGGGTAATCTGACACGACATGGGCCCTGCAAAGTTGTACGTAATCCGGTCTCATTAGGGAGCATTGGACTACAGCTACAGGGCTTTCGAAACAGCAAAGTTCTTTTTTATGAATAAAAGTTATTCATAGAATTCTTAGTAGTGCTTCTTTTATTGAAGCTATAAAGAACGTACCTTAGTAGGTCCAAAAAGTCAAGTTTGTAGTTTCTTTTTATTAAATAAAAGTGTTTAAAATTACTTTGAACCGTTTAAACAGACACGAAAAACTATGAAGACTACTTAATACAACCGATGTCAAAGCAACCTTTTAAACCCAAAAAACAAAATACACACATTTTTTTATTTCAGTTACTCAAACCTTCAAAACCCCACGTAACATAATAGTTGACATTGTACATCGATGCAATTGACAATTGTTTGAAACTGCGTCTACGCCTCTCTTGACAGGCATGAAAAGCGTCAAAACTCAAAGTTCATTGTTGCCAATGGGCAAGTGTAACTATTCAAACTATTCAATACACTTTCTGTGAACAAAATTCAAAAGTTAACAAAAGTTAAACACTGTGTGTTGGTTTTGGTTTTTGTTGCATTGCAATACAAGCATTGACTCCCATTTCAAAACGTGTTTTGCAAACGTTAGGATACTGTAACGGTCGGACTGTCAAAAGTGAGATGGCTTTGTTCATACTTTTGCACTTTCTTTGCAGGACTGTATTAAGTTGCAAAAGTTGAAGCATTGACACTTTTTAAGTGGTTTGGTCCTTGACAGTTGCAACTTTTGAGCTGTTTTCACATGTTTTGGGAAGTTGGATTTTCATTGGAGGGGGCCGATGTCGAGGTCATGGTCAAGCAGTGGTAAAAAGTCATTAGGTGCAATTAGTCATGGGTAATAAACTGAACGGTCAATGTCTACAGTTGTAAAATCAGCGATTTCCGATCTCTGATCGCTCAATATCGTCGACTTTGCGTTTTCCGTTTTGCGAACAATGACTCACCAAGCCCACCAGAACAGAACATAACCCATGTGGTGTTCTGGTCGTTCATTTGATCTATCTCAGCCTTGGTAGAAATGCGTTTATTTCCGCGTGTCGATCAGCCCCAATCGATTGACAAACATCCCTCCACTTTGAATCGAAACGAGTTACGAGTTACGTGTTTATTGTATTTTCGCAATGAGGGGTGAAGTCGAGGGTCGCTTACACTCGAAGTTTCGTTTCCTGTCTAGTCACACGTTGGCTGTTTATCCTACGTCAATCAGTGCTTTTAAACCTTTTTGCTTGTTTTTCCGTCGATTTTTAACATTCTTGTTATTTCTTTTCGTTGTTTTCACGCTGTTTGTTATTGTTATTTTGTCTCAATTTTCAGACTTCCAGACATGAAGCCCCAATTCCTAATCGCCGTCTCCATCGTCTTTTTGACCCTGGCATCGACGTACGCGTACGAAAACCTGTCAAACGACAAGTATCAAGCCGTTTTAAAAGCGTATACTGGCACTGAGAAGCTTGACGAGAAAAATAAGAAAGTCGATGAAATTTCAAAGGATTACACTGAATCTGAAAAGAAGATTGTGGAATCTATCAAGGCTTTCTTCAAATTGAGGGCTAAAGCTGTACGTTTTGACAACTTTTGCTAAAATGGAGTTAGAATTAATGTTTTACAGATATCAACCATCAGCACAGAAACGAAGGACATTCTTCACGAAATTAAAGAACTCCGAAACAAACAAAAAGCCGCCTTTGCACGAGTTTCGGCATCCGACAAAAAGGCTGCCAAATTCTTACTGTTCGCAAAGCCGCCGAATCATGTGAACACCCCTGGTAGTCCGGCGACGACCCAGTCTCCTGATGAGGCTGTTGACGATTTTTCATAGATACAATTTTTGAAAAATGGAAAAACGAAAATTTTAACTATGTGTAAATAATGTATGTAGTTTGGATGCAAGTGCACTTTAACTGAATAAAGTTAACCTTTTCATGCGATTTTGACAAAGTGAATGACATGGATGTAGTACCTAGGTACATTCTTGAAAATTTTTGAAAAGCGAATTCAAAATCGAAAGTGAAAAAGGAATCCTTGACCTGAAAAAGGGTCACTGTCCTGGCCTTTTTGGAGCGTCGTCCTCGAGATCCATGCATGCGGACTACTCTCGATTCTGACCCCTAGAGGGCTTCACTGTGTTTGCTCAATGCGATATCCTCGCCTGTGCTTGCGAGGGGGGTCATTGAATGGGTTTGAACTGATTCAAGAAGCACACCACATCACATTGCGATCAACTTCTACTTTGGGAATACCAGCACCAGCTGCGAGAAAAAGGTGTCCAGAACAAACAATCCCAATGCATGACCTCCCCGATCAAGACTTTTTCTGGCCTCAAGGATCGTGAGGCTAAAAGGAACGCCTCGGGGTAGTGATATATAAGTTGGTCAGAGGGTTCGGGATAGGCATCATTCCATTCATCTACGGTTTGGAATATCTACAGTCTTTCAAAGCATGGCGAAATTCATCGGATGTCTGGCAGTTTTGGCCGTTGTCGGGTTTGCTTCGGCCCATCCCTTCCGACATGATCCTTTCAACCCGCTTGGCCCCTGGCACAAGAGGGTGAGTCTAGAATCTACAAAATTTCGTGGCGAGACTAAATGGCCAAATTTTTAGACAATGCATTGCGGTTTGCCTCGATTCTTGCACAAATTGCCTACTGACCTCCAAGAAAAGGTGAAAGCCGTCTGGGCTAACTACGTCGAAGGCGAGGAATGCTTCAAGGAGATGAAACAGACCCGTGAATTGGTCCATTCTCTCCCATCTTCGGTCCGCCATCGCGTTTTCAAGGGCATGTGTGGCCCATCTTTCCTTCGCAACTCTTCCAGCACAGTTCGTAATGAGTTCAAGAAAGTTTGGTTCAACGCTAACTTGACTATTGACGAAAAGGAACTTGCCTTCAAGCGTCTTGCTTACTCTCTTCTGTCTGGAGATTCTGTAAGTTGACCTTATCCCCACCAGAGATCAATGGCCGTTTGTGGCTGAAATTGCACAAAAACTGCTACGCACATTTGACTCTTTCCAACGTATGTGCGTCTGTCATAGTGTCGAACTCGGCTATATAACAGCCATTGAAACCTCCTGAGAAAAAGACGTCCGATAACAAATTTTTTATTTTTTTCAGCTCCAACAATTCGTCAAGTGGGAAGCCGAGCTCCAAGAGCGCAAGCACGAACGTAATGCCCGCATCGAGAAGCTCTCCCCCGCCGCCAAGGCCGCCTACGACAAGTGGATGGCCATGCGCAAGGATGAACGCAACTTCTTGAACACCCTTTCCACTGAAATCCGCGCCGAACTCCGTCTCGTCTGTGGATTCTGCGGCGGTCACAAGCACGGCAGCGGCCCTGGTGATAAGGAAGGCAAGCGAGAAGGCAGCAGCAGCGAGGAAGTCACCACCTCAAGCGTTTCTTCCACCTCGACCGCCGTCACTGGTACCCCTTCGACGACAGCTGCTTCTTCTTCTTCTTCTTCTTCTTCTTCTTCTTCTGCCGCATCCGTTTCGACCACTGAATCGGCCACGGAATCCCCGAAGGAGGAAACCGAAAAGTTCTTCAAGTTCCACGATGACTCCCTTGACAACTTCATCCAGCGCAGCGAGGAGGAGATCCTCAACGAAGCTGACTGCACCAACTATTACTTGTAAATCCAAATACCTGTTTGGGTTACTGTACATACATTATTTATTTAAAATTATTTATTAAAACCAACGGGGAAACGCGGCTTCGTTTCCTTGGCCGGATCCGAGTTACGGATTGATTGTTGAATGTTTTGTACATAATTGGTTCCCAAATTGCAATGAAGTTATCTAATTTAAAGTTTTGTCTCTGTGAAACCATTTCAAAAAGAACAAAAGGCAATTCCGAGAAGCAATAAACGTTTCATGGACGCGAAAAAGCCATTAGCAACAAAGACAAAGGTCAATGGCGCCAACGGCGACGGTCCAGACTAGCCGCTCGGGGCGTCCTGGGGCTAGGGAAACGAAACAGCTGGGTGCGACCAGCTGACATTTGAACGAAACACACACATATTTGTGGAAGAACGTCGTCACGAGCATTCGGCGAAAAAGTAGCATGGTAGAAGAGGAAAGAAGGCCATGGACGAACTGTGACGCTTTTTGGGTGGAGTGGGTTAGGGGGTTGCACAAGGTGATTCTGTTGCGACATTAATCGGCATTAATTTTGTTGTTTCTATTACAAATATCTTTTTGAAAACAACATTTGGTAAAAATTCCATTTGCAAAATCAGTCTGACAAAAGTTGTACCCAAGTTTTGAAAAAAGTTTTTTGTATCAAGGATGGTTTGTCGCATGGCTAACGATACAAATTGTCTAATAAATGTCGCCCAAGGCGCATCCCATTGCCCACCGGCGACATGCACTTTTTGTCGCGGCTTATGACGCCATTTGGCTGGAGTGGGTTAGGGGGTGGCACGAGATGATTCTTTTGCGACATTAATTTGCCCTTGATTTACCGGTTCATTTAGAAACATCTAAAACAAAAACACCGTTAAATTAAAATTCCATTTAAAAAGCTGATCTAAATAGAGAATTCCTTTAATGCGGAAAAAAGTTTACCATTCTAAGCAAATTTCGTCAGATGGCTAACAATACAAATTTTTTATACAATGTCGCACAATGCACAGCCCCTAGCCCGCCACCGACATGCACTTTTTGTTACGACCGCACACAAGGCACACAAGGCCAGGCGCTTCGCTTTCTTTCCGTCGCGCTCGATCTGCAGAAGAAAGCCTTCTTCGTGGTCCAGTTTGAAGACATCAATGTCGCTGACGGTCGTCTTCAGTCGTCAGATCAATCAATTATGAAGACTGGAAGGCGTTTCTTTGTCCAGTTCAATTGAGTCTTCGCAAATCACGTTGTTTGCGACTGCGAAATTCGATTCGACTTGAAAAAAGGGCTTTGTTCGTGACCAAATTGGAGCTGACTGACCGCTCTGATGCGTCATAGCGTCTTGGAAAATGTCTGGCTGCCTTTTTTAGTAAACAGTGATTTGCTTGCGAAATGGAATTGCGTGAATGTTGCTACTATTGTAATTTTGTTAAAATTATATATATAATTCGTTTATAGCCACTCCATCGCGCTCGCTCTACGCATCCCCCATCAGATGCTATTCCCACCTCGTGCCTGATTTGGATGTTCTTCGGATGGGCAATTGCCTTCCGTGTTTGAGACGCAGCAGCAACAGGGCTGATCGCTATACACTCATGGGTGCTTCACAGTCCTCATCAGGCTCGTCCTCGACGCCGCCCGGGCCGGAGGATGTTGTTACTCGGGGACGATTGAGTATAGTGCCGACGGCAGGCTTTCCGGGTATCCGATTGGAGTACAGTGGGGTCAGTGAGAATGGCGGAACAGCCACTTCGGGTGAGGCTGCTACGACGACGAGTTCGAGCTCGAATCGGACACATCAGAGGAGGAGCAGAGGTTCGGATCGGACGAGGCCAATGGTGAGTCGAGTTACGATTCTTTCCTATTATCAAAATTTCACGCGCGTGTGCATAAAAAAGTTACGCACACACTTGCGCACTGAAATTTCTCACCAGCGCACAGGGCAGTTTTGCGTGCACACGCAAAGAACCACTATGGATGTTTACTAAATACTGCGTGTTGATGTTTTAAAAAATACGGAATGTGACAGGCTACAAACTGACATTGTCAAAATACGATGGTTTGATTAGAGATTTAGAAGTTATAATCGTTTTAAAAGTTATTTTTGCAAAATTCGATAATTTTTGAATTTTTTTAAAAATTTTGTGCGACCCATTTCCTTCTCCTTTGCCCTTGAAATAATGAAAACCACTTTTCAGAGCGCCTACGTCAACGAGCTCTACCGCAGTTCAGCCCTAACCGGAACCGAGGAACAACTCATCCAAGCGACTCGCCAAAAGGAAAGACTTGCCAGAATCAAAGGTCTCCTCGACCAACTCGCCGTCACAACTTTTACCGAATCCTGCACCGAGGACGAATGCGCCATCTGCATGATCGACTTTGAGCTCGAGGACCAAATCCGTCGCCTGCCCTGTCGACACACCTACCACGTCCAATGCATTGATGACTGGCTCCAAAGGTCCTTCACATGCCCATCATGCATGGAGCCCGTCGATTCCGCCCTCCTGACCGCCTTTACCCCGAAACAGAGCCTCGATTTGTCGTCCTTTACGTGTACCCGCGCCACTGTGGGCCCTTCAACTTCGCCAACTAGTCGCTGATCGCTGAATCTAATGTAAATCCAAAGAAAACGGCCAGTTTCATTCTTTTTTGTTGATTCATTGTTGTATATAGTACATTTACCATGTTTGTATTTCGTTTGATTCCTCACCGCCAAATTGAGGAATCGTCTTTTGAAGGTTTTTTCACATTGACTGTGAAAGCCTTTTCGTTGCAGCTGTTTTGATGCCTTTTCGACTGATAATTTTTGATACCCATAACACGTTTTTGTTTTTAAGTTTGATTGATCAAAATAAAAAAAGGATAATTTATATTACCGTAGTTATGGGATACACATGTTAGGAGGTTAGGAAATTACAAAAAACAGTTTTACAAAATTAAAGATACCGGAAATCCATTGCAAAGAAATCCCCCAGTTTCTGGGCCATGTTAATATTCCCCAAAGCTTCTGACAACGCATCAGTTTCACCTGTAAAGAGGTCCAATGGCGTTCGAAAGTCATCGCTAGCCATCAGCGAATCGACATCACCAGATCCAAGGCCGCGTAGATTCGTCAAAGCACGCTTAACGACAGGATTCGGCTTAACTCTGGACGGTGTTGAATTCGTTCCAAGATCGGTGCTTCGAATCATAGCAGCGGCATCGATATCGGGGTTCGGTTCGTCGATCTTGACCTCTTCGAAAAGTTCGGCACTGCATCGCGGATTTACTGACCACAGGCATGACATGCGAGGATGGGCTCGGATCAGCATGGCAAGAAGGGATCGAGTTTCACGGCTTCTTCGAGAGAGTTCGCCTTGAAACGGGCCGCCATTGACTTTCCTATGCTTGAATTTGTCGCTGGATTCGATGAGGAGGATCGTTCGGGGGTAGTGGCGAAGCATCTGAAAATGATTCCATTCCAAAAACTTCCAAAAAGCTTCATTAAGTCAAAATTACCTGCTCAATCTGCTTGAAAATTCGCCCATTCCCAAGCGACTGTGCCAAATCATCCAAAGCCTTCCGCTCCACGGCAACTATGGGCGCGAGAATGTAATCTCCAACTTCCAGAGTGACCGCATCCAATTCGACGCCTCGTTTGTACAGAAATGTCGGCAATTCGGAGTTGAATTCGCGCATGTCAATAATGACCTATAAACACCAAAATAAACTCAATGTAAGCCATCAAAAAGTACAAATGCCATCAATCTTGACAGCTTCCCCAGGCACTAATTGCAAAAAACCAACCCTATTAGTCAAGTCAGACGCCGAGACAGCCGTACGCGAGTCCTTTGCTAGGCTGAGTTGTCGCAGCTTTGACGTGCTTTCACGAGAGACGTCGTAGGCATTCGGCACCATGAGCACCTAAATTGCTTTACATTAACACTGCAAAGTGCCATTGAAAATATGCATTTACTTACACCCTGCTCGCGAATCAATGTTTCAAATGCGTTCTGTTCCCGGTGAATCCCAAGTAGATAGCGCTCTTCCTCCGCGGATTCTTTGTACATGACAGTGTAGATTCGGAGTTTCTTTTCCGAATGGACGGCATTATACGTCTGAAAACGCCTTTTCTTAACTTCATATCCATAAAAGTGCATTCAAACCTCAATAATCCTCAGCGATGCCACATCCAAGTGATAGAGAATGATAAAACTCGGTTTCAAGTTCTCCAAGGCATTGATAAGGTTGTATTTGTCGCCATGGTTCAGGATAACTATCATGGCAGAGCCGGAATCAGCCGATTTGGAGGTCGTGGGCGTGGCGGGGCCGGCGATATCGGATGATGGTTTGGTGGTCTGAAATGTGTCAATCAAAAGAAAACAATAACAAATAGCGAGCTATTTCAAACTCTGGGTGCACTTTTGGCTAGGGATATCAAATTGCCATGGGGCGATTGGGGGTGGCCATCAATGGTCTGACCTTTTAGTGGTGCCATCAGAGTTCAGTTCAGACTATGCTGCGCGTATAAATAGGCCTATCGGAACGGTCTAATTGTCACATTTGGATCCGATTCCGACCAGCTTTGACTAAATTAGCGTTTTTCAGGAACTCTGGAATCAGCCATGTCCTTTTTCAACTTTTCCAACCTCCTCGGAGCCACCCCCTCCCCTCCAACCACCGCCTACCCACCTTTGAAGGTCGTCTCACCCCTCGCTACTGTGACCGGCCAAACCCTGGAAGCCGCCTTCGAGTACCGTCGAAACACCATCACCACGACCGCCAATGGCATCACTGTTGAGCCGAAGCGGCATCAATACCGATTCAAGACCAACCTGAAGCCGAAAAAAACTGGCCTTCTCCTCGTCGGCCTCGGTGGCAACAATGGCAGCACCGTCGTCGGAGCGACCCTCGCCAACAAGGAAGCCTTGACCTGGCAGACCCGCACCGGGCCCCAGACGGCCAACTATCTCGGATCCGTGACCCAAAGCACGACGGTCCATCTTGGCTGGGACGGCAAACAGCAAGTCTACGTGCCATTCAATGGCATCTTGCCGATGGTTTCGCCAAATGATTTGGTCATCGATGGCTGGGACATCAACAATGCCAACCTCTATGAAGCTATGGTGCGTGCTCGCGTGTTCCAGCCTGATCTGATCCAGCAGCTGAAGCCGGCAATGGAGCAGATCGTGCCGAAACCGTCGATCTACTATCCGGATTTCATTGCGAGCAACCAGGGAGCTCGAGCGAACAATGTGATCCCCGGAGAGTCGAAGCAGGAGCACTTGGAGCGGATTCGGAGCGATATTCGGGAGTTCAAGCAGAAGCATGACCTTGGTAAGTGTCTAAATGCCCAATTTCGAGAGCCAGAAGCAAGCCTAAACAATTGTAGAATGCGTCATCGTTCTCTGGACCGCCAACACCGAGCGCTACACCGACATCCAAGCCGGCCTCAACGGCACTGCCGAAGAAATCCTCGCTTCCATCGCCGCTTCAAAGGATGAAATATCGCCCAGCAATATCTTCGCCGTCGCGTCCATCCTCGAAGGTGCTCATTACATCAACGGCAGCCCTCAGAACACCCTGGTCCCCGGCATTGTGGAACTCGCGACCCAGCACGGCGTCTTTGTCGGTGGCGATGACTTCAAATCGGGTCAAACGAAACTCAAGTCCGCCCTCGTCGACTTCCTCGTCACTTCCGGCCTCAAGCCCGAATCCATCGTCTCCTACAACCATCTCGGCAACAATGACGGCAAAAACTTGAGTGAAGCACGTCAATTCCGCTCCAAAGAGATTTCCAAGTCGTCAGTCGTCGACGACATGGTCGCCTCCAACAAAATCCTCTACCCCGAGGGCTCCCATGGTCCGGATCATTGCATCGTCATCAAATACGTCCCATTCGTCGGTGACAGCAAGCGTGCCATGGACGAGTACATCTCGAGCATCTTCATGGGCGGCCATCAGACCCTGGCCATCCACAACACGTGCGAGGATTCGCTTTTAGCGGCGCCGCTCATCTTTGATTTAGCCATTCTGACCGAGCTGTTCACCCGTATCACCTACGCCACTGAAGAGAATGGATTTACCGGATTCCACTCTGTTTTAAGTCTGCTGAGCTTGTTGCTGAAAGCGCCAGTGGTCCCAGAAGGCACTCCCGTCGGAAATGCGTTCATGCGACAATTTGGAGCACTCGCAAAGCTGCTTACAGCCTGTGCCGGCATTGCTAGTGACAATGAGCTTCAGTTGGAGTTTTTCACAAAGCTTAATGCTTGAATCTACTATTTTCGCGTATTTTAGCAAATTTAAGCCACACCCATACATAAGCCCCGCCTACTTTTAACCACGCCCCATTTAAGCCCCCCCACTTTTTACTTGTAGTGTTAAAAAAATCATACTTACCGATTTCTGTCGACTTTCATGCCGCATAACCCCAAAATTGACCAGACTCGATTGCCGATACTTCTTTGCCTCGGGCGTTTCGGATGCTTCAGCGACACGGCCCCGTTTTGAGTTTTTGGAGGCTTTCTTCTGTTGATTTTGGAGTTTTGTGACGAGTGTTTTGTGTTCCTTAACGAAGATGATTTCAATTTGAATAAAAATGGTAATAATGGCTCACATTTTTGAGATCAATCTGAGTATCATACAAGACCACGCAATTCGGGTTCCACCAGGACCGTTCGCTCGGTTCTTTGCCAGGGGTTTCGCCTGGATTCGGCTTTTCCGCCATCATGGCTTTGGTGAGCATCCATTGGAACCTGGGGCCACCGAATTTGATGACGTCAACGAGTTGGCGGGAGCATTCATCGGAGGGGGTGATGAGGAGGATTTTGTCGTCTGAAAACGTTTTCTACATACAGAAAAGGTGTAACAAGTGATCAAACGTACTGTCAGAAAGGTCCTTCTCAGCCAGCTCATTCAAAACAGTCCTCAAGGCATTCCATTTCGGCGGGGTCGCCACCATTGGAGGTGCTTTTTCAGACGCCTTGGTTGCACATAGGCCTTCCAAACCGGAAAACACCTTCGCCGCAGTCGGAGTGAATAACCAGCCAGAGTTGTTATCCACCAAATCTTTGTCATTTCGGAGACCCTGGAGAAATTTGAAGGCACTATACGGGTCCAAATCTTCAACCTTCCGCAACAGTGTCCTCAATAAACGTAAATCATTCATGATTCTCGTCTGCCTATCTGTCAATAACAATGTTTTCGACCGCAAATCAAGTTCCAATTTCGTCGGATACAGCGCCGCCGACGGGCTCATCGCATCATCTTCGACGACAATCTCCAAACTGTGTACGGTTGATTTCAATTCTCGAACACAGGTCCGAACAATATCCATCAGAGACAGCCTAACACGACGTAATCCCATCGGAAGTTCAACTTCGAATTCGCTCAACTTCGGCGGTGCGATGTCATACGTCGATTTGATGACTGTATCGAATCGCGGGAGAAGGCGTATCTTCTTGATGTAAAGTTTGTCAAAAAGTCGCTGCAATTGCCCCAATCCGCCCGATGTGATGGCAGTCGGTTGATCGCTGAAGGCTTTGACGAAGCCATCGGCCTTTTGTTCACGGTAGAGGCGGAGAATGAAGGACTCCTGGTAGCTGGAGAGGAGCTCATGGGCGCGGAACACGATGATACCAGTGACATTCTTCGATGGGATAAGTTTTGTGAGGAGATCAGTCATAAGGACACGGGATGTGATGAATTGGATGCCGCCATCGAGATAAACTTGCTCGCTGGAACCAATTGAAGTTTAAAAAATCGATAAAAACGTGAAAATATATATAAATTACCGCTGTTTATTCGTGACAGAGCTATTGATCAGCTTCGGAGGGCACCCAGGGTTTAT
The DNA here is from genome assembly GCA_000341325.1 of Panagrellus redivivus. Classification (NCBI taxonomy): domain Eukaryota; kingdom Metazoa; phylum Nematoda; class Chromadorea; order Rhabditida; family Panagrolaimidae; genus Panagrellus; species Panagrellus redivivus. Next base: position 50,981 of record KB455053.1, read on the forward strand.
CTGCTTCAATTTGTGCAGATAAAAATGCTGAAAATACTCATTTAAAGCCATTATTCAAAGCCAAAAACCAACCTCATCAGCTGGTGTCGCATTGATAACCAAAACCAGCAATTTCGAATCGCTGTAGAGGTGCAAGTGGTGCAGAATCAGTCTCTCCAGACCAAGTCCTCTGAAAACACCATTTCTATCAGCCTGAAACGCATTTTGAAGCCACAAACCTTCCAGTAACGAACAAAACATCGTCATTCATCGTGTCCAGCAGCAATTCCTGTTCGTGTGGCAACAATTCGACGCGACCATCCTCCTCCTCCACAATGACGTCCTCAGATTCATCGTCGTCATTGATGGTGACGCTGGAGGAAGCCGGAGAGCCATCGGAATCCATGTTTGAGCGCTGGGAAGGGTCCAAGCGACAGCGCTGTCGAAATTCGCAATTTCGCTCCGCGGAAAAATTCAATTTCTCAGTTTGTCATTGGGGACATAACGCCAGCCGGCTTCCTCGCAGCTGACTTTTTCTTTTGATTTTTGTTGTTTCTTCCTTCAATCACGGGCTTATTTATCAGTTTTTAGTTTATTTTTATATTTCACAACGTCGCACAACACATGCAAATTACAAAAGTACCAAAAAATATATATAAATGGTCGCTAGAAATAGCTAAAATCGACCCAAATATACAAATCAAAACTGTTTACATAATTAAAAACGAAAAGATATTTAAAAAGACCAGTTTACCGAAGGCGTTTCATCTCCAATTCATGCTTCTCGAGCTCGCACTTCATCCGCTGCCGAATCAGTTCCATTTCCTGGATTTGCCGCTGACGAATCATGGCTGTTTCGGTCTCAACTTGGGCGATTTTGGCTTCGATGAGACGGCGATGGAGGTCGGTACAGTTGGATTGGCAGCTTTCAGGGTTTGTGGCATCGTTTAAATTACAGTTTTGTGGCTTATTGGCAGCGTTGGGGCGTCCAGAAGTTGATGGATTGACGCCATTGGGTCGGATGGGTGACTGTTCCGACGTGTTGGGCTCAGTTTCAACTGGAGGCAATTGAAATCTCTCAAAAGCTTGGTCAAACTCGCTCCGAACACCAGCGCCTTCCGTCAATTCGGTCTTGACAGTGGTCGGGGTCGAAGAGGAAGCAACATGGGTACGGTCAGGGTCGCTTTCGTTGCTTGCTTCGTCTTCCTGCAAGTTTTTTATATATAAAAATCAAAATCTAGACAGTTTCAACCACTAACCCGTTCATCACTGCCGTTTCTATCCCCGTCCGCCCCCAGAAACTCATTCAAACACTGCCAAGTCTTCTTAACATCCTCCACCGGCATGTCGATCTCTTCCCCAACCCGCTTGAAAGCGTCTTCTTTCGTCGAAGCAGTGAAGAATCTCCGATTCGTCAAGAGCGATTCAATAAGTTTCTTCGTTGCGATCTCTTTTCGGGTCCTTCTTGTTGTCTGGAAACGCCATATTAGTGTCAAAATCATAATTCAGATGCCCTACCGTAACCCCTTCCGACTGTCCCCTCGCCCTTTTCGATCCATTGGGATCCGGATAGGCACAAATGTTGACATGATCCCGGAAGTGCTGGTTGTCATGCATGAAGATGTTGTGGCATCGTGAACAGCGACGGCCAACAGTATCCTCGCCTTCTTCGGTTAGGATCTTTTCGGCTCCGTGGCGTCCGTATTCTTGGGTTGTGTATTGTCCGGAGGCGATTTTCGCTTGGATTTGTGCGATCGCTACTTTTCGGGCCGTTGCACTGTTTGATTGGGTAGTTGACGGGCGGCTGACAGTGTGCCATTCAGCTGAAATTGGACAAAATGAAGAATGATGGTTGGAAATATATAATCGCTAACCTTCTTCCTCGCCAGTTGAAACCAAAGTCGGCGTTATGGATGAAGCTGGCCGTTTCCGGGACATTATAGCCGGGGTAACGGTAGTGCTGGCACGACGAGGGTAAGCTGCCATCAGTTTTCTGATAGATGCCAACTGTTTGACAGAAAGTAGAGACAGCCTAAATGTCGAAAGCGTGGAAAAAGCTCCAAAAACGCAGCAAAGAAAAGAAAGACAGCGCGCAGCGAACCCAATGGTAGCAAGTCAAGCGGGGCGCACACGCGCAGCGTTACTCAGCGCCAGCATCGCTCGCTCTCGGTCAGACGGGGGCCCAACGCTAGAGCGCCCGAGGCTCCGCTTTTGTCGACGCTCGCAATCAATACTCCCCCCTTTTATCCCGGTCCACTTGCCAGTCATCTTTTGCACTTTATTCGTCCTTTTCTATTTCTGTCTGTCATCAACCTGTATTCCAACTTGGTCTTTTCGACCTACCGTAACCCACCCGCAAAATTGTCAATTACAACTTTATAAACAACAATCATTACAAAGTCCGACAGGAACCACGTATTACAAGCTGTAGACCAATACAATAACCAAATATAATACAAAAATGATTAGACACTTTACAAGTTCAAATCACTCAGCAATTCATTTCCACTCAGCACAGGCACGACGACGTCATCCATGTTGGGGCACACGAGATTCTTCTCGAGGACCATTTGGAGCTTGGATTCGATCCAATCACTGACTGTCGAAAACATGACGGAGCGGTCACCGACTTGGGGGATGGCTTTGACGGACATGTTTGGCGGTTTTCGGAAGCCGTACCAGAGCCGATCTGACGGCGGCGCAGCGAGATTCAGCGCGAGCGTGCCTTCGAGGGCTGTGACTTCGACATTGAGAATCAGGGGGGTCGAAGATATCTCCTGCATGACGGCCTTGACTGGTTTCAGCTCAGCGGCTTCTTTGAAGAAGTTGGAATGCGCGATGCGGTCAATCACAGTCAGCAGCTTCTTGCCAGTCTTCTTCCGCGTCGACGTCGGTTGAAGCTTCATCTTGCTGCCGAAATCTTCATCCGGGGAGGTTTCAGGCGATTCGGGGATCTCTTCATCGGAATATCGCGACGCTGGTTGGGTCGTGTAGAGCAGCTGGGTCGTATTCAGATTGCCAGCATTGGGGTTAGTATCGATTGGATCCGGATTGGCGCCTTTGAGCTTCATCAAATTGACTTTCGTCTCCAAAACGAGCCGGATACAACCCTCGTACTTGATGTCGAGATCGACCCAGGTGCCCCATTCATCGACAGTGGGCGAGTAGATCTTGTTGATTTGGGGAATGGCCGTGCCGATGTCGAACTTGGACAGCTCCAGCGTTTCGATGAAGTATGGCAGCTAAAAGAAACAATTTCAACATACTCTTCGATACCGAAAAAGCCAAAACTTACATGAATTGTAGCCAACTTCGTCTGAATCTTGTTCCTCACCGCATTGCACCAATACTCATCCCGACAGAAGTCATAGAAAATCCTCGATGCCAACAGGTTCACGATGACTACGAACTCATTGCTGGAAGTCTGCTCGGGTTTGGTCCACTTGTTCCGGCCCAAATCCATGAAAACGGTGCCAAAAGTGTCCTTTGTCTGCGATTTCCGGACGAATTCATTGTCGCGCAGGGTTTCATCGAGATGCTTCGAATACTGGAGGTGGTGCAACAGATACAGGAAATAGTCCTTCGTCATTGAGGCACTTGACATCGAAATCGACGGCAGGGAAAGCTTCCGGCTCCCGGCGGTCGGATTCTTTGGCGATTCGGTGTACTTCATCGACGCCTTTCTCAGCATGTGGAACCAACGCTCCTTCTCGCGGGCGCTTCTGGCGAAAAGATAGATCTTCTTGAAAGCCTTGGACTTCGCTCCCGGGAAGTTCTTCTGCAACCTCAAAATCGGGGCCCGGTTCAGATTCTCGGCGGAATAGCTGCGATGAACGCCGACAACGTCGGCATCGGAGGAGTCCGAATGGCGATCTTCGACGTCACTGATGTAGCCATCAGCTTCCCGGCATACTTCAACATCGCCAACGGTCATCCTTTCGGCAAGATTCGGCGACGGCATTGATTCCGATGGTGTGATATCATCAGTAGCGGCGACGGAATTCGAATTCGACGACGAATGCGACGTCACGGACGGCTTGCGATTGCGTTTCCGACGGAATAGCTTCGTCAATGCGTTCCCGGAGCCAGAATTGGATTCAGATTCGGATGCGAGGCTTTGGAATGTCTTGGATTGTGTCATGAGGAACTTGTCTTCATTCCGGGAATGGATTTCAGCATCTGGGGATGCCAGTTTGATGTAGATCGGGTACTTTCGGGAAAACCAGCGGCGTTTTGCGAGGCGTTTTGGGCGGAGTTTAACCTGAAACCATCCTTTGAAGATGAAAAAGCATAGGGTTTGAAAACTCACCGAAGCATTAGTTAGATCGAATATACTTTGCGACAACATCGTAGGTTCCCGCTTCGTCAGCGTAGGATCATCATGGAATGCATGTTTCAACAGGGCTCGTTCTGGACGCGAAATACGCAGCGTATTCCCGTCCAATCGGACTAACACCGTCTGAAGGTTGTTGACATGGAAGCTTCGGGGGTTGTAGGGTTCATTCAGGATGTTCATCCAACCTGCAAACATTCAAAGTTGCCTATTTTTCGTTTCTTGTCAATAGTGAGCGCAAACCTTTGTAAATCCTGGGCGTAGATGACTCAACATTGTCAAAGTGTTTGACTTCATAGACGATTTTGTCGCAGACCTGGGGTGCTAGTGCCGCTGGGGCAGCATTCGGTTCGGAGACACAGAAAAAGAGGAATGCAATGAGGGCGAAATAGAGGCCAAAACAGATTCCAGACAAAAACCCTGAAGATATAACTGTAAAAACAACCTTTTGAAGGTAAAAGATAACAAACCTGGCAAGACATAGTACAACGCGACCAACACTCCAACTGAAATCAACCGATAATGGACCAATGGAAGGCGCTGATAGCGTTCAAGGATCTCTGTCAACAGCTGACTGACCTTTTCCAAGGTCAAGTCGTGGATGGAGCCGATTGCCAAGACTGGAGGTTTCTGTTTTGCCTGAAAAATACACCGATAAGAACAGTTCAAGCAGCTCCAAATGGCCAAAAATCAATAAACAAGTCTATATTTCCCCAAAAAATGCTCAAAAATCAAACAAACCTCATCCAACGACGGCAACGGCGCCTCAAAAGTAATCTTCTCCCGCTTTGTAACAACCTTGTATGTCACATTCGGCTCATCGGTGGTGACTTTCGTCGAGACTGAAAACAATAAGTTCAAAAAAACAACATTTTAAAGTCAAATAGCCATCCAAAAGTGGCAGTTCCCTGGCATAAAATTATAGTAAACCAAACATGAACCCTCCGATCATAATTCACTGACGTGTGAAATGTGATCTGTTGTGGTATAATGTGTGAACGCTTCTCTTATATGCATGAAAATTACAAAATATTGGTGTCCCAAAATGTTGAAAAGAGGGCTTAAAGGGTTACAAAAGCAACTTTCTAGACAAATTTCGATGCTGAAAGCTTGAAATCAGCCGAAAACACACCGAGATTGCACTCTCTGGAGCAAGCAAATATGTTGTTATCACTGTTGCGTCCAGAGGAAAGGGTGTAAGAGGTGGAATATAAAACTTCGTCATTCAACGGAAAAGCAAACAACGTTAAAATGCACGACATGAACACAGAGCGGATGTGGGCATTGTATTTTGTCGAGTTTTTGAGCGTTTTTCGGAGTTTGGGGTTGAAAAAAGGGTGAAAACTTGGTCAAAGAAGGACTCAAAATGGACACTGATGAATAATAATGTCCGAAAGAGGCTGGGGATGGTTTGCAATTGTAAGTAAAGATGACACACCAGTAAAAAACTTGTTATAAGACAACTTACTCGTCGTTTGGATTTGTTGCAATGAGTCACTAACGCCACTTTGACTGACTCCATCGCTGCTGTAGCGCTGGCGACTACTTCCCGTCGAACTGGTCGAGGCCGTGAAGGTTGGGGCTGAGGCTTCGACGGGGATGTGTTCGGTTGGACGGGTCATGGGAATGGCTTTCTGTAAGAGGGAAACTGTTCAAATTGGCAGTTTTGAGGCTAACATTGGAAAAAAAATGACATTTTTGGAAACACATAGCTGATACATTCTAGCTAGCTATTAGCTGGAATGTTGAAAAGGCCTAGACAAGTCAGAGGGATTAGCAAAACAGCCTATTTACACGTCAAAAAAGGCAAAACAGGGGTGTGTGGGAATGAAAAACCCACCAAACTCGAGGCAATTGACTCCTCATCGGCTTCACACGCGATATCAATGCTGTCGGTATCGTTTCCGTCGGTGTCGCGGTCATTGATCGTCCAGTACTCCGTCGATGACGGTGCGGCTACGGCTGATGGGGTTGCTGCCGTTTCGGAGCTCTCTAAAACGTGAAAACTGAACATCGAAACCCCACAAAAAAGCCGCAAACAACATGCTTCAACCCAAACCAAAATCTCGACATAGCGTAACGACCTTCCCCGCTTGTTTTGAAACGTTAAAAAAAGCTCAAAGTACTAGTTCTACTTCATGCCCTTGAGGGCTGCCCTGCCCAACAATGGCATCCGCAGGTCGTTGTCGTCGTCGCATGGTAAGGCGACATTCCATTCCTTCAAAGAAGCCTTGAAAGGACCGACCATTGGACTTTAACTCCCAGTGAATCGATAGAATGTGTCTATGTGCATCTATCTACAAAACAGCTAGAGTGCAAAGTTAAAATTGCACCACTGTTCGTCTTATTCCAACAAAAAAGCACTAACAGTGAAAAAAATCGCCCAGTCCGAAAACCACACCCGCTACTTTGTTATTTCTATGGATGAAAAGGCCCAGGAGCTCGGCCCAGGAAGTGTGCTTGCTATCCCCGACTGCAAAACGGTTGAAAAGAGCCATCAGAGTGCATGACACGGACTAGGCTTCGCAGAGAGCCTCAAATTATGTATTATTCCACTTTGCACAGTGTCGCAATGCTCAAGAGTCAACAAAAAACTGAGTCCACTGCGAGCCAAACATAATAATGAAACCAAAGAATAAGTCAGAAAAGTGTAAACGGGGAGCTGGAATTGACTAATGATGGTCATGTTCGGGCATGGCAAGGGCACATTCTTGAAAATAAGGGCCTAAGGGGTCACGCGTAACGGTGAGTGACACTCGAAACGGCAACGGCGTTGAAATGGATATAAATGGTGGTAAAAGCAAAGCTATGAAAAGTGTTTTCAAGCGTGAAAATATTTTCTTTTCCTCGATTCAATTGATTCCACTGTCGTGCAGGCGAAAACATAGAGCATAAAGACAGCAGCCATGTTTGGCATTCAAGCACAGCCGTTACTTGTTAGATGCTAGATGGCTTTGGATGGGGATGGTTTAAACAAACAGCTAGCTAGGCATGCTTTTGGGCAAGGCTGTCTTGGCTATGGGCGGGGACGTGGATGTTTTTATCAATAGTGAGGCTTAACTTGATTAGAGCGGGATAGAAGGCCGTGAAAAGCGTAAAAGTGAATATTTTCAAACCCAATCGGCCTTCAGAAGAACTCAATATGGATTTTGTAACCCCTTTGACCCCCAAAAGCCCTCCAAAAATGACTCACCAGAATCATTGCGCGCGAAGTATCGCACACTAAAATTGGGTGCCGAGAAGGACGTCATGTCGCCAGGATATTTGTCGTCGTCGTCCTTCACTGAGCAGTAGGTAGCTCCGAGAAGTTGTTGCCCGTCAACAGAAGGTCCTGTGTTGGATGAATCACACTGTTCGGGGGGTGAGCATATTTGGGAGATGCTTCTCACAATTCTGGGCGGTGATACTGGTGGTGGGGCTCCTTCCGAGGATGAACGTGGCGCCAATAAGGGGGCTGCAACCGTGAGTTGATGGTCGTTTTGGTGGTATTCCTCGGCTGCCTGATTATGGGGATTTGAATTAGATGAAGCCATTTTGAATGAATGAATGGGGGTAATAAAATAAACTGATTTCTAACAGCGAGAATGGATGGGCTGCGGCAATGGACAAATTTCGTCGTTTTGCGGTAACAAAAACAGAATGGCGGAAGAGAGCCAACAACAAAGTGACTCAAAATAGGGGTCGCTGTGATCGAGATGGGATCGTTGATACTCGAAAAACAGAACAGAAAGGGGCAGGAAGGAAAAACGACGGGTCCAAATTCCAATGCCAAAACAAATAAACAAAACCCCGAGGGCAGGCAGGCATGGGTTGTCCCAGGTCGCCTCCCAGACACACGTAGTCAGTCGAATGGTGGCAGAAAACATCAAAGAGCACAAGGTGCAGCTATGGACGGGGGGCAAAACGACGCGAAAAACACGTTGAAATCAATGGGAGTGAAAAGGAAAGTGTGATCAGTCTGACGGGAACGTAAAACGACACATTCGAATGGATGGAGGCAAAACATGGTTGTCGGTACTTTGATTTTTAAGTATTTAATTAAATGAAACGCTCTTAACTAAATTTCGTAATTTCCGTTTTCTATCTATCGAAAAAAAGCGTACTATTTATATTTTTGTAATTGCCAGGCAGACGACGCCCTTCAATGAGGTCCGTCTGACTGGCCTCTGTGGCGCTAGATGAAGATGGTGGACACAAAGCGTATTCATTATTCAAAGGACGAATGCGACTGAAAATGAACTCAAAACTGGGCTGGATGGCAGAGGGTAGTCAGTCACGAACGACATTGGAAGGAACACAGGGTTCGCAAAAACAGCCGGCGCGGTAAGGTTACTCGATCGATGCTGCTCGGGGCAGCAGCACGAGGTGGCCGGCGTTCATTCGGACATATAGCATGTTAGGTTTTGACCATCGATTCAATGTCCATGACTGACTGGCTACATGCAAGGACCATAACTGACACCTGCGCTCGTGGCTGTCGCCGACAGACCTCTGCCCTGACCGTGACCAAAGTGAAGCCTAACACGTTCCTTCCATTACAACTGAACAAACACAATGTAAATTGAAATTGCAAGCCACCACCAACACTGCCACAGAGCTGCTTGCTGACAGGCAATAATGACTCGCCAATGAGAAGACCAAAAACAAAACACCCTTTTTTCCGGAAAGAAAATTCAACCTTTTTCCAGCTCCAGTTCTCGTAATGTATTTAAATTCGGGTCCAAAACGTATATGGATGCCTTCTGTTCCCCCCTGGGTGCGAGTAAACAGCCACAGGCGACCAAACGCCGAGGATTAGGCGTTGTAGCTTGCACTTTTAGCTCCCAAAACGGCGAAGCCAAAGACCCAAAGTTGCAAAGCCAGCCAGCTTCAAAGAACACATGTGTTCTGGCGTTGTGTCCGGAACCTTCATTGCTCACGGCGGTCCGATTTCGATCACGTTGAACTGGGATTGAAGAAGCTTCAACTTTATCACTGATTTTCAAGTCTTTTTTCCTCAGTTTTTCTGTATTTTTGTATTTCAAACGCTTATATCGCTAGTAGACAAAGTATCAACTCGTTCCAACGTTCCGTAGCAAGAACTTTTGATACGAAAAATCCCAATTTCGAAAACCATCAGTTTCTTATTTTGACTCTTTTAAATTAAACTTTTTATATATATTTTTGTTTTAAATCTCTTTCAAAAATATGTCTAACAGGCGGGTTCCAGGTGTGCATTCATGTTTCGTGTTAAATAATGTTTCAAAAACATCAAATCACTTGCAGATGACCTCCGCCGAGCCGCCACCCTCCGGCGCCTTCTTCACAGCAGATCACGTCGATGCCGCGCCCGAAGCCGTCCTCGAAACCACTGCCAACATCGATTTGGACCCAAATTCCACTGCTTTTTCCGATTTTTTTGAAATCTCGAAGATCACAGCCTGGATTCGCGAGCACAGCTTCACCCGGGTCGCATTGCAGTTGCCTGACGACTTCCTTCGTTACACTGTCCCCCTTGTGACACAACTTGAAGATGCTTTGGAAGGTGTCAAGACGTTTATTTTGGCTGATACGAGTTATCGGAGGTTTGTTTGATCCCATTTTGAGGAAATTTATATATAATTTTGATGTTTCCAGCTGCTGCGTCGATGCCGTCGCTGCAGAACACGCCCGATGTGATGCTTTGGTCCATTTTGGTGAAGCTTGCTTATCCGCTCCAACTAATGATATCCCGGTTTTGTTCGTTTTCGGAAAGTTGAGCGTTGATTTGAGCAATTTTGAAGCGGAGTTGGCTGAAGTCAAGGACAAGATTGATCTGGGCTTAGAGATGGTTTTGCTGTTTGAACCAGGGTATTCTGGGGTTTCTGGTGAGCTTTTCATCACAAAATTATAGCGCTTTCATATATATTTTGCTTCAGAGTCCCTATCATCGACCGTTTCAAAGACCTACCCCGAAATCAAACTCACAGTATGCCAAATGGGTCAGAACAGTCCCTCCGAAGTGACCAGCCTCGGTCGTGTCCTTCCATCTGGCTGGGATGCAACCCAATCGGCGACCCTACTGTTCATCGGAAACGCTTCAAGTGCATTATTGCCCATCTGGCAACTGACCCATCCGAGATTCATCCAAGTTATTCACTATTCGCCGTTTGAAAAGACCATTGCCGTCGATTCGTAATTTCACTTTTTTCATTTTCAAACTTTATCGAAGCCAATTCCAGTCCCCAATCCATGCGCGGCCTTCGAAAACGCCTGTTCCTCATCGAAAAGCTCCGTGATGCCAATGTCGTCGGCCTCGTCGTGGGCACGCTCGGTGTTGGCCAAGTCCGGGAAGCCATTGCCCGTATTCGAGAACTGTGCAAAGTGGCCCAGAAGAAGCTCTACGTCCTATCCATCGGCAAAGTCAATGAAGCGAAATTATCAAACTTTGCGAATGACATAGATGCTTTCATCCTTCTATCTTGCCCATTCGGAATCTTCCTCGATGCTGGCCAGTTCTTCAAGCCAGTGGTCTCGCTTTTCGAGGCTGAAATCGCGTTGAATCCGTGTAAAGATTGGTACGCCGCCGGCGGATGGACGGCGCAGTTTGCTGAATTTGTCAATGGTGAGTTTCTTTTCTCATTTGACGGGGTTCTGATGGAATTTGAGTTCATTTCAGACAAGATTGGAGAGCAAGACTTCGATGCTGTCGACGTGTCACTCATTTCCGGCAGAATCAGGGCGACCAACATCACAGAAGACCAAACCGGTCCCGACGGCGATGCTGCAAAGCAACTACTCGAATACGGCGCGTCCAATTACTTCGCGAATCGAACTTGGAAAGGCCTGGACAACACCTACATCGAGGAAGACATGACGTTGAATGATGGCCTGAAAGGCGTTGCCATGGAGTACAAGAGCGAGCCACCGAAGCCGGAGGGATCTAATTGTTGATTTTGAGTGTTATTTTTGTTGATTTTAAAAAGTTTTAATAAATTGATAATCGATATTTGCATATGCCATGCCAAGGCTATTGCCAGAGGGGTTGGGCGGAATCAGATTCCCCGGCGACGGCATTCCACTGACGCGCCTCGTGACGGAGCAGATCCCCGAGAAGCGATGTCGACACAGGGAGGATCCGCCGCTGGCCCTCGCAAGCTCAATGAGAACAAGCCGGGCGAGCCGCCCTTCCAGATGAAGATCGAGCCGGATTCGGTGCTTAGCTTCAAGTGCCAGCCCGATAAAAACATTGTCAACTCGGGTCCGATCAATTGTGACTTGAAGATTACCAATTCGACCAAGTTTCGGCAAACGTTCAAGGTGAGTCAGATTCTGCCAAAAGAGGGCGTGGTTTACAAAAAGGGCGTGGCTTTTAAAAAAGGGGCGTGGTTTAAAAAAAAAGACACAGCAAATTTCAAAATGAAATCAGCTACCAAAATGAATGTAGAAAAAGAATATTGTAGTGAAAAGGGGGCGTGGTCTACAAAAGGGGCGTGGCTACCAAAAGGGGCGTGGTCAACACTTTTTTAACGTCTACTTTCAGGTCAAATGCACAAATAATGAGTTCTTCCGAGTCCGCCCGCCGCTCGGCTTCGTGAAGCCCGATGAATCCATCACCCTCAAGGTGACCTTCCATGTGAGCCTCCGTTTTACCCCTATCCTGAATCCCCGGCTAATGTAACTAATTAGCAACCATTACAGTCGCTGACCAAGTTTCCCGACAACAACAAGCACTTCTTCGCCATCTACCACTTCCGCACCGATGACCCTGTGACGCCGGCGCGTCAGCTCTGGACGGGCGTCGTGAAGCCGGAGGGCGTGAAGCGTATTTTGGCGAGCTTCGAGACATCTGAAGGCCAGCCTATTCCGGCGCCTACGGCCGATGAGATGAAGGCGGCTCATGCGGCCGGACTGGCTGCGGCCACGGCGAATGTTACGGCGTCCGCGAATGCGATCGCGCCGCCGGCGTCGATGCCATCGGCCAACAACAATGGGACCCCCGCTCCGACACCACCGGCATCGGCTCCAGCGACTCCGACCAAGTGATTTGAAGAGTTTTTAGATACAATTTTGTGAAAAGTGACGGTCATGACAATAAATGGTGCAACATACAGTATGCCTACAGTACCCCAATTTGTAAAATTTGTCAAAAATGGCTAAAAACTTTAATGTAAAACTGTCTTAGATTTGCTAAATTCCATGTATATGTCGTTTTCATCTTAAAATGGTGCCACAAAACATCCAAAAAGACTTCATTTCTTACAGTAATTCTCCAGATGCAAGAAAAACACCCACGGATCCTGTTCAGCCTCTTCCTGTGTCTCATAAATCTTATCCACAGGGCTTAGTTCCGTGTCATGGTAGTCGCCACAGCCACAGGGCGCATAAAAACGTAAAAAGATAGGTTGACGTTTATCCTGCAGCACCGGCGTGGTAGACAACCAGAAATGCTGATCAATATTCCCCATAATCATGTAGTAAGACTGGCTCTTGTGGCTCCACGGCCACCCAGTCGCCATGATGTCAACATTCGTCGTGACGCCGGTACCCATACAGAAGACACGGGCCACGATCTTCATGACCCATTCTGAATTGACTGTGGCAACACAGCATAGTAGAATCAGGATCAAAAACTTCATTTTGAACACAATTATAGTAAAATATAGCCAACTGAACGCTTATATGGGACTTTGATTTGTTTTCAATTTGTCATAAATTGATGAAAGTTCAAAATTAAAATGTAATCATAGTTAAAAAATTAGTCATTTAAAACTGAAATTCCAAAGAATAATGACCATAAATTAGCGTAACAAAAACCATATAAGATCCTTCAAAACAGTTTCCAATCAATTCGAAGCTTTGTAACCATGGAAGGCGACACGTCCTACATCGAATCCACCACAACATCCCACTTCGAATATGAGCGAATTGTCACCGTTGGCCCCTTGACAGTTGAAGATGCCAAATCGCTGCGACGTAGAATTCGGGACTTGAAAACTGAATTACTCGAAATTGAAACCGATGCGGAATCTGATGAACATGCGATTTATGAGATTAGTGGGCTTATCTCTGAGGTTTGAGCTGTTTTTAAACTGATAATGACCTACAGTATGCATGTCCATGTCCAGCTGACAGTTCTCGTCGAATCCGATCGAACGACCCTGACAGAAGCCCTGAATTGGCCGAATGCGCTTCTCCGGAGCAGTGAAAAGTGGATAGCTATTTGGGAGAGTGATATTGGCAAGGTTTGAAGACACTGATGTCGTCATTAAAAGTATCGATTAGACGGTTTCAGAAAATGCTGAATTCCCGTTCCGCCAAAACAGCGGAGAACGCCATCCTCGTCGCAGCCATCACGAAGCAGGTCGAATATACCCGGGAAATGATTGCTCAATTCCGGGAACGAAAGAGCGAACATGAAAAGAATGGGGTCGCAATGTGTAACCAGTTGAAGGCTAGTTTTTGTTCCGAAATTTTTTAGTAACTGGCATCTCAAACTTTAATCGTTAATAGCGCGACGGAAAACAGTTTTATCATTCGCAGGTTTTCTTATCAGAACGCTAACGGTGTAAAACTTCAAAATTAAAAACAGTTTTTCGATATATTTTTTTAATGTTGCAAAATTAGACATTGATCAAAAACAAAGTTTAATTGTTAATGTCGCGACGACAAACGGTTTTATTAATGCCCATATTTTCCTGTCAGGAGTTTAACGGTCCATACATTTAAAATTAAAACCAAAAAAAATTAGTTTGAACAGATTTTTTCAATGTTGCGAAATTGGTAATTAATCGAAAACAATATTGGCGCCAGACAAAATCGTAAAAAAACATCAAAAAACCGACTTTTGACAAACGCTGGTTTGTGATTCGAACTGCCGAATCGTTCCCATTATGTTAATGGCCAGAACCGTCAAAATTCCGAACAAAAATACGGAACATTTGCAAAAAACGCGAAAGTCAGTTGTTTCCATTGTCCTTTTCCGCGCGCATACACAAAGTGCACCGCAATGAGCGCTCTTTATCTCAATAGGTTGCTCACTCCTCACAAACCGCGACACACTTTTCTTCTATTTCCAGTGTTCTGTCATGTCGCACACAGCCACCCAGCAATCCGCGAGCTGCCCGTGTTTTGCTTTTCGTCGCCGTCTTTATTGACGCTATTCCCCTCGCTAAAAGCGTCAATAGCGCCGCCAGCGCTGCGCAAGTGTCCTCATTTCGCCGCTCAATATCGCTGCTATCGATAACTACAGCCGGGTTCACTTTGCAGGCCGAGATCGCCGAGCTCGATGCCGATATCCACGTGCTTCGGCGGGAATGCCTCGACTGGGAGAAGCGCGCTGCGTTCAATCGAGCTCGAACGACGGAAATGATCGAGCAACACCAGGGTTTGGAGCGATCCGTCGACGAGAAGGAGATGCTTGTCGCGGAGATCAAGGTTGGCACATCCTGGATGGTGTTGTTTGTTTTATAATGGCTTTTTAGAACGATATTAACGAGTTTGAGCGCGAACTTTTGGCCCTTTCCTACACACTTGACCAAGTCGTTTTCCATTGATTTTCCTGCAGATTTGCATAACTTTTTATTGTTTGTTTTTGATAGCTGTATTCGCGTTGATAAAGCCCAGCCATTCATTCTTCCCACGGACACGGGTCGTGGAAAGCTGTTTATTGTGCGCTCTTTCCGTGTTCGCATCATTCATTGCCTGCGGCCATTTGGACCCAAGCTTTTCAATTCCAGATGCACCCCAACGACGGTATTTTCGTCGGGCGACCACCCTCAACCGTCACCTTTCAAAGCCCTGTCCCATATAGGGTTACTCAGAAGCAACGAAGCCCTTTTCCATGTGTCATGCTGGTCCGTGCCGCCAATCGGATCGAAGCCCCAGCCGTTCTGGCCATCAATCAGAATGTTTCCTCCATCTCATCTATCTCCAACCCCATGAGAGATCTCCATATCCATGACGAAGTCTTCGTTCACAGTTTTAAGTCTATGGAAATCTACTCCCGGCCTCCAGATGCTCATTGCCTCGTGACGACAAGAATGTCGCCTTCTGGAAACCTGTCTCTCGAGCCCCATGGCCTCGTTTTGACGGCAACCCTCGGGGAACGGTGCACCACCTGGTCGGAGCTGGCTTTCGTCGTTCGGGTCGAGGATGGCGTGGTGTTCATCGCGGATCCGAACACTGTTCAGGAGACGCCATTGCCACCGGGCATGGGCAAGTAAGTCGACTTCTTTTTAAGAGTTGTTTTTGCTAATCAATCTTCTCAGGGACTCCCTCACTGGCGAACTCCTCCGAGTCCACTACGCCCTCCACCCAAAAAACACTGCCATTTCGGCCCAGAACGACTACGCCGGACATGAGGATACGCATGCTGCCTTCACACCAGCCCCCGGCAACATCCTTGAAGCTGAAGTCCGTTTTGCTACTCGTGCCGAACCCGTCCCAGATTGCATCGATGATGATGAGTTGTCCCAATACTATGTTGCCAGTGTAGCTGTGCTTGAAATATCGCGCCGAGACCGGAATTTTCATGCGGATTCTATCGGCCCAGTCCAATTCGTGTGGAATACGGGCAAACCCTACCACACCCAAGTCATCTACTGCGTCGAAGAAGGCATCTCTACCGGGGAAAATGTCTTCCACGGCTCAGCCAACCTCCCCTTCCGTCGAGGCAGCATCGCAGCTTTGAAGCGTGTCGCTCCGGGGATCGCCGCCGAATCCTGTCTCACCCCATTTTACGTCAGAATAACTTCGGCCATCTACGAAGCCGGTCGAACCCTCATCAGTTTCGTCGTCGATGGCGATGCACTCGTCTCAGCCTGGAATCTGTCCAGTATCGATGACCTTCACATTGGCTTCTATCGCCTCGACCCATTGGCAACTTTCTGCCATCTTCGCACCTTCACAACGAAATTAGCTTCCGATAAGCAATACATCCAGCGCCGGCTCGCAGATAACAAGCACAAAGCCGCGATTCTTCGAACCCTCCTCCCCTTCCCCCTCCCTGCCCGTTCCCAGTCCCTATCTCGTCCCATAACCTCCACCAAAGAGCACATCTTTGACAGTACCCTGGAAAAAGGCGCCTTTACGTGTGTCCAAATTGCAGCGATTGAATCGGTCATTAAGGGCGATCCGCTTGTGTTGATTGAAGGCGGCGCCAAGATGGGCAAGACTGAGACTGCCGTGCTTGCGATTCCAGGGATTCTGAACGACCTTATCGTCCCTTATGAGAGATCGAGAGCACCAAAGTGCTTGCTCGTGGTTTCCAGCCACCCATCTTTACGGACATTGGTCAACAAAGTCGCTGCGACGTCGAGTTTCGGGGAATTGATTGCCGATGGAGCGGTGCGGACGTTGAATTTGTTCGATTTTTGTAGCCCTAGTGAAGTTGGACTTGATGGAGTTTTGCCGGTTATCGATCGATTGATGCTCGATGATGGATTCGAGTTGAATGCGGAAGAGAAAGAGTGTCTTCGGAAGGTTAAGGACATCTTTGGAGGGAGGTCTGGGTCCAAAGAAGGCGCCAATGGTAGCAGTAGTGGGTATTCCAGCGGAAGACAGGTATGTCTTTTGAGCTTTTTTCAAGGTTAAAGATCGTTTTACAGTCGGAAGATGGCACCACCCCCCTTCATAGCCCCATTCTAACCCCCACTAACGTCCTACCCATCAGCCCTGTGGATGACTTTGAACGCGTTGATTCCTCCGCTGTCGATTCCGATGAGCTGCTGACGTCATCTGAGTTGACCGCGCTCCAGAATGCGTTAAAGGTTATCATTTGCCGATATCAACCAAACTTCATCATTGCTCCGACGGATTTGCTCGTTTGTATGCTCCCCGTCTTGGCCAATGTCATCACCCACGTGGTCATCGATGAAGCTGGAAGTGTCTACGCCATTGATGCCATTGCCATCGTCACAGAATCCCGGAAACTCGAGCAACTGGTGCTCGACGGCGATCGAATCCACTTCCCGGATGACTGCTACCATCGCCTTGAGCGAAACCCCAAGTGTCTCACTTCCGCCATTCGATGCCTCCAAACCCAAGCATACCCAGTCGTCCATCACATCCTTCGAAAGACCTTCTATCTTCATGCCGGAATCGCCCGAACTTTGGGCCGTGTCTTCTATAACGATCGCGTCATCGAGCCATTGGACCATGCTAATGGCCTCAACCTCGATGAGGGTTTCGGCGACCCAGATGTCCCCTTCCTCTTCCTTGAAGCCACCGGCACCGATCAACCCTGCTTCCCGGCCACATGGAACAATCGCGAACAAGGCGGACTCGCTGTCTACACCGCTGACCGCATTCTGAGCCAGAATCCCGGCGTCAAAGTCACCATCCTTTGCTACTACACCGGCCAGATGAAGACCCTCCGCGACTATGTCCGAGCCCGCAAACTCCCCTTCGAAGTCACCACCGTCGATGCCTTCCATGGGCGAACCACCGATGTCGCCATCGTTGTCACGACCCGCACGCTGGATGAACGCCGCAACCCAATTCGATATCAGCGGATTTTCAGGGACGGAGAGCTGTTTTTGCAGCGCCTGCCGTCCAGTGTCCAGGAAGTTGATCCGGGTAAGCCTAATTTCACTTTAAACCATCTTCAAACAGCCATCTTTCAGACATCTATCAAACCGTCTTCAACCCCCAACGCCTCCTCACAGCAATTTCCCGTGGAGAACGTGCCGTCTTCGTCATCGGCTCATCCGAACTCCTCTCCGAAGACACGCGTTGGGCCCAGCTCATCAATATGGCGCAAGTTCATGGCAATTTTGTCTTGAATCCAGATTGGACGGAAGAACCCCGAGACCAAGAGCCACGGATAAGAATCACTAGACGGATTCGCGTTGATGCTCCTGTGGAAGATGTCGATGAAGCCATGGACATGGACGAAGAAGAAGTCACTTATGTTGTTTCGAAGCGGTCAAGGCCAGAAATTATCTATTAAATAACCGGAAATCATCTTTTTTGTTATAGTTTTAGTTCTCGATTAGTAAATCCATCTCTATCTTCCCTCAGGGTATTGTTTTCTTGCCTCTCTTATGCTTTACTTTGTTCTGGTATGCAATTTCTTTCATTTCTGTCTTTACTTGTTGGATTAATGTGTCATTTGTTAAGATACGGATAGTAAATTTGTTTATTCAATGTTAATACCTCGAAATACAGTATAAAGCCACAGTTAACTTCGGGACGTATCCTTTTTGACAAACATAACCCTACCACCTCGACAGACCAAAGACCTAATCTGGTTCTTTAATGTAATTCTGAGCTCCTTCTGTAAGAAAAACAGTAACCATGGTGGCGCCCAATGACAGGCATCAAGGAGGAAGAAAAATAGTAAATCAAAAGTGTGGTCATTGAATCTTATGGCGAAATAGATCATTACGCACTAAAATTTCAACTTTAACATCAGCTTTTTATTCATTCTGATGACTTACCGTCATGATGACAGTCAAAATGTGCAAAACACAAATATTAAAACAAAAAAACGACAATTTAACATCGCCTTTGTTCAATTGCGTCGAATAAGATGCCCCTTTCTTATGCCGGTAAGTTATAAAATAAAAAGTATAAACATTCCAGACGATCGTCCATCCACAAATTGCTGCGAATAGAACAAACAAATTCACAGTGGTAATGATTCGGGTCAATGGGTCGACGATTCGCTTGTCCCAGGATAAGCCTCCTTCCGGGTTGGATGGATCGAGGTAATCGATAGTGACATGTTGATACCATAAACTGAAAGTGACAACATTTGGGAGCACTATGACGATGGCATATACATATTTCATTGCTTTCTCCCAAAATTCATCGAATTCACGGCCCAGAAAGATTGCCGTTGCTCGATTGAAGCTGATAATGCCTTCACAGATGAATAATACCGCATTTACATGGTAGCAGATGACTAGCATTACCGTTGGGACAGGTCCTTGCCATGGTAGCAGCTTCAACAACGGCGTCGCGGCTGGAGCTGGCGGCAGACGAACACACAATTCGAATGCAACACTGCTAAAGATGCTGGCAATGGATTGGATGGTGAATATCTTGTAGAAGGCTGATTTGAATTTGGCTCGTTCTCTTGAGAAACAGTAAATATTCAACAATAAGAGATACATGATGACACTTGGAATGATGTAAACCATAGGCAGGAAAGAGACAATATTAGAAGACGAAAAAGAGAGCCCCGACACCATGTTGCGGTATAAACATACAATGTGAAGCTTGGATAAACGTATCGCTTTCAGAAAAACACCAGGCCTACATACACTAGACGTAATTGAATAGGCCACACATGATTCACTTTCAGCTTTCCGATAATAAATGACTTTAAACTGCCTGATGCTTTTTTACCGAAAGCGTTAATGGCATGTGTTTTTGATAAGGTTTGAAAAAGTAAACGCTACTTCCAGCAATTAGATTGTAAAAGCATAACATTTACGTTGAGCCATGCATGGAACATGGCTTAATCATCGTGTATTTGGGTGGTAAATGTCTGTTTGGAACGCTTACTGATGACTTATGATGTCGGAAAAAAGATTCTAGTAGACTATGTGGTCACAGGAAGTTCACAAAAAAGCACGAACACTTTGTGACCCATTGCGTAATGACATTACGATCATAAGGTTCAGGGGACTATTTTTTGAGTAAAAGTCAACTTATGGCAAACTTAATTACACAAGCATCAAAGTTTAAGTTCCGTAATAGCAAATATGTTAAAAATACCGTTAGTTTTACACCTTTTTTTAGCAATGTCGGACCAGAGTGTACAGTGTGCTACCGTAGTTCGGGCGAATGAAAGCAAAATCAAGACCGCGAAAACGATAAAAATATTATAAGTGGCCCTCCGGCATCTTTCCCCACCACAATCCAACCGATCTGTCGGGGTCAGGTGCCCGATTCCAGTGATTAAACGGCAATCAAAGGGGCAAAACGGGTTAAAACCCCGATTAAGTGCAAATTGTGATCCGAATCTTGAATTCGGTGGTTGGCATTCATGTCCGAGGGTCTTTCGGTAACTGGATCTGTCCATTTTTGCCGAAAAACCAGTGGAAATCAACAATTTTTGCAACTACCAGAACTCGAAATTGGCAAAAGTCGCACGAAATGAGTTCTGGTAGCTTTTTCAACACTGTTTTGTCGATTCAGTGTTTTGCCTTTCTTTTGCTCCGAATTGCATGGCAAATCGCTCAGACTGATGTCGGCACTTATGCACTAAGTGGTGGTCAAATGCAGTAAAAACAAAATGGATAAACTACGAGTTGAAACGGCGTGGTTGGTTTTTTCACAGTTACAAAAACTAGTAAACTTGAAAACTGACCAAATCCGTTTGCTTTCTCAAAATCACGCATTTGGTACACCGAGGCCAAATATGTACGTGACTTTTTTTAAAAACCAACTAATCCGTTAACTTTGGTCCCAATCATAAATATCAGTCCAACAGATGGGTCATGTCGAGCCATCTACGGATCACTTGAATAACTAATGTATCGACTATATAAAACCGCTGATAAACTGTTCCGCATCGAACCCCGTGAAAACCAAACTCTTCGATTGTCATATCTGTCCTATCAGAATCAATCCATAAAGTGGTAATAATCGGTGTTTCAGCTCCAAAAGCGAAGAAATGTCCCAAGACGCTGACGGCGGACCGGAAATGGATTCATTGTCAGATTTTCCGATTGGCACAGGTTTTAGTGCCCATGTCAATCGTCCTCCGATGAATCAGGACGAATTTGACGCTCGTTTTGGATACAAGCGTCCAACTCACTCACGGGATCCGGTAATCCGCAATGTGGGGAAGTTTTGTCGGCGCTACTATCAACCATGCCGGTCGGGAAGGGCATTTTGGCAGACTGTTGTTGGGTTTGTGCCGATTCTTCAATGGCTGCCAGCTTACGATTTCAAGAAAAACTTATTACATGACTGTTTGGGTGGGCTAACCGTTGGTGTTATGCATGTTCCTCAGGGTTGGTTTAGCATAGACTTCATTTTCAAAGCTTAAGTTTGTCCGTCTTGAAGGCATCGCTTATGCCGTTCTTGCCAAAGTCCCACCAATCATCGGCCTTTATACTTCCTTCTTCCCCCCTTTGCTATATATGATCTTCGGCACCAGTCGGCATAATTCCATCGGATCTTTTGCCGTTGTTGCGCTCATGGCTGGCATGGCAGTGTCACGGAACTGTGGACCTACACCTGAAAATGATGATCCAACCTTCAAGGCATATGAAACATGTACAATTACAACTGCATCAACACTCGCTTTTACCATTGGTCTTGTCAATATTGTAATGGGTATTCTGCATCTTGAAATCGTAGCAACATACTTTAGCGATCAACTCATTTCTGGCTTCACGACAGCGGCGAGTGTCCATGTTTTGGTGACACAATTGAAGGAACTTTTCGGTCTTCGAGGGCTGTATGAACCCACTGGACCAGGATACCTTTATCGACGGTTGTATTATATCATTTTAAAACTGCCTTCAGCAAATTGGTTAACTTGTCTGATCAGTTTTGGAACTGTCGCTAGTTTGGTTATTGGAAAGGATTACCTAAATCCGGTGATTAAACGTCGATTTGGGGTACCTACAGGGATACCGATGGAATTAGTTGTTGTCATTTTTGGTACTTTGGTTTCGTATTTATTGAATTTGCAAGATAGTGGCGTCAAAGTGATGGACAAAATTCCTACTGGGTGCGTTACAGTATCGTTTTTATTGGATTACTGTAGTTTTTAGACTTCCAGACATACATTTCCCAAACTTTGAACTCCTTCCATCACTGATAATTGATGCCTTATCAATCAGCGTGGTAACAATAGCCGTCCACATATCTCTGGCCAAGATGTTTGCCAAAAAGCTTCACTATAAAGTCGACCCCGGGCAAGAACTCTATGCCCTCGGATTCGTGTCTACTTTAGCATCCTTTTTCCCGATCTACCCCGTATCCTGTGCCCTCGGCCGAACCCTGGTCAACGTCGATGCCGGAACGAGAACCCAACTGTCGACTATCGCTTCATCTGCCTTCGTCGGTGCCGTTATTCTGGCACTTGGCCGGCTTCTGACAACCCTGCCAATGTGCGTCTTATCCGCTATTGCCATCGTGGCTTTGAAGGGAATGGCACGCAAATTTGCTGATCTACGAACACTCTGGCCCCTGTCAAAGATTGACTTTTCAATCTGGGTCGTCAGTTTCATCGCGACAGTGGCCTGGGATGTCACAGAAGGGCTCGTCGTCAGCATTATCTACGCCCTCATGACGACTGTTTTCCGAACCCAGTTTCCACGATGGCACTTTTTAGCGACTCTATCCGGGACAAACGACTTTCGTGATAGCGAGCGCTATTTGAAAGTCATCGATCACAAAGGAATCTGTGTGTTCCGATTCGACTCTCCGCTACTTTTTACCAATGTTGAACGGTTCAAACAAAACATTCACGTGGCTTTTGCCAAGTGGCAACAAACCAGCAAGAAATTGGCTTCAGATGTCGCCAAACTCGACGCAAATTCTTCAAACGACATAATGGAAAACGGTTTCAGTGGCATCGCTTACAAACACTTCGTCATAGACTGCTCCGGCTTCACATTTGTCGACTACATGGGTGTCAACGCGCTTAAGGAAATCTTCACAGAAATGCGTGAAAATAAGGTTCTTGTGTACTTTGCGGCAGCAAAGGCTCCGGTTCGCGACTTATTTGAGGCATCTGGTTTCTACGAGTACATTCCGAAGCACAACTTCTATCCGACAATACGAGATGCTGTAGCCATTGCGAGAAAGCGGCGAGATGCATCGAAATTGGAGTTAGTGGATGAATTCAGAGTTAAATACGATGTTTTGGAGGATGTAGCGAGTGTTCAGCCGATGTATTAATATGAAAAACGAGATAAAACGTGTTAACTAGAACATTACACCAAAAAACAATAACATTTAAGACGAACTCTGGGAGAAGTTAACAAGTCGGTGATCACATGAAAAACTTTTCTTTG
>KB455053.1:76523-93785 GCA_000341325.1 Panagrellus redivivus
TAAAGCAGCATAATGCACAGTTCTACATTGACAATTACCGTCTTCTGTCTTCAAAAATCACGACAAAACTACGTCAACAGGGCTTACTTTTTACAAAAAATAGGTGCATAGCATAGTTTTAAAGCAAGGATAGAAACTTCATCAATACGTCTACGGGTAAGGGTAGCACTTATTCAAAGCCGTGTTAATGTCCAGGTTCGTTACAGCGCAAACACCTTGTGACGTTAAAATCATGGGAAGCGAAAATATGCCTTTTTAATGCCTGCAGGTAAAGGTTGGGACGAGAAGGGACACATTGCAAAAAAGTGTGGATGATATTTGTTTGGCACTTCCATAAAGAGACAACACTTTAAATCAGCTGATGCTAATGGATCGAAGAAGACAAAAAATGAAAAACCCAAAAAAACGAATTGCAAAGAGGATTGGCTAAATTTCGGGTACTTTGAGGTTATCTTCAGCTTCGGATTTATATACTACATGAGGATGTGTAAACACACATCATTTACCAGGGGTTACAAATCGTCCCGCGGGGGTTACAATTGAATATTTTAGGTAAATGACGTGTGTTTGCCCCTAGGGTGGCGGATTACATTAAACTTTCAGGTAGTAGGTGGGTTTATTTTTAGTTATAATTTGTCAATTGGTTGGTAGGTTATACATACTAAATGGGCTTCCCTTTTTGCAGGTGAGATGAGATCAGTGGTGTGGTGCGTTTTCCACTATGCCCTTTTGACGTTATTGCAACACGTTTACATTGTCTTCCTGGATGGGAAGTGTTCATAACCAGCCAGTCAGACATATGTTTGAGCTATGGTATTTCCATCATGGGGTGATCTTTGAAAAAACGACTTTAGCTTACTTTAGTTTCGAAAAAAGTGTACTTTTTAGTACCACTTTTCGTCTGTACTACTTACAAAAAGATCATAAACGAAACATGTATTTACCTTAATGGGCTACGTAAGAAAGTTCAATTTCGATACTTTGCCCTGAAGGCATTTCCTTATGGTATCAAATATACGCGTTTTTTATGTGTGTAGCCAACGTCATGTAGTCATTTACCTTTTTTGGCACCATTACTTAACCTCAAATGACTGCATGAAAAACAATGAATAACCATGCGTGCTATTTGCACGTTCTTGGTATATAACAATCAAAAGAACAGACGACCAAAACTCAGGGTAGTTTTCTGTTTTTTTTACAGTAAATAGAATTTGGATTTGACCAACTTTGTAATGCTAGACAGACTTAAACAGACTAAAATCCAGTTTAAACAATTAAAAACTCCAATTTAAACCACCCAGCTTCCTGGTAAGAAATCTCATTAACACACACCCTCAAGATTCCTGCAATGTCAAGAGTTAATAAACCAAAGAATTCCAAATACGCTCTTTCAAACCAAATCCAACACGTTTAATTTGTCTAATTTGAAAGAAAAAACTAAAAGTATAATTGCCGTGGAAAACAGCTAAGCTCATAATCGGATTATAAATTGTACAAGCGCATGGAACAACGACGGCAAGTAATCTTTTAATAATGTTTTTGTGTGCTTTACGGCAGGGCGGGTGTACGGTAGCAAGGCTGCCCCGTGGAACGCTAATGTTGTGTCATCAGTGAGGGGGTTTGGTATTTACATTAATCATTTGCAAAAAACTACGTATGTATGTGTGTGAAACTGTGTCGTGTTCCTTTCGCACTTTTATATAAAGAGAAGCGTATTTATTTATGATACCAAAAAGACACGGCCAACAAAACGAATGTTATGAAAGGATAAACAGAGTCTAATTAAAGTTCGGCTTGGACATCGGGAGTTTCCCAGGCTGTCTGGATGGATTCGAAATTCCAAAGATCTGGGTGGCCAATGTGTTTTACCTTCGTTTCCTGGAACGAAAATAACTTATTTTCGGTAAATTTTGTAAAAACATACCAAATCGCCAGCCTTGGACCACTGGAAGGCAGGAACGTTATCGTATGCTGGGCTGGAAATGGCCCGGAAACGAAGCTGCTTGAAAAGCTGGTAGTTTGTGCCCTGGAAGTTGCATTCAACGAATATACAAAACTTTAAACTAACAGACTTAATGGGATTAATTTAAAACTCGAAAATAAATGAGATTAACGAACCTTGTAATCAAGGGCGCCGTGGTTGACATGTCCCATGCCAGGCAACGGATATGTCCCGTTGATATCGTTCAAATCGCCGCGAGCGGAAATGGCTAAAAAGACATGCAATGAAGGACACGGATTTGTGAAATAAACCGGATCTTGTTTTTCGGTTTTTACAAAAAGGCTAAATACAGCTTAAACTATTGGCTCAATGTCAGGATTAGCCTGGGAAGGGCGACGCAAAACGACAAACGAAAGCTATAAACATGTCGAAAGTTTGAAACATACCAGCTTCGGCCGTGTAGGGAGGCGTACAGTTGCACTTGCTGAACACTTCATGCGTGTAGTCATTGTAGCGCATAAGGGTTTTAAGGCTTTCAAGGTCCGTGACCTTCTTGTGGTCACGTTTGAAGATTTTAGCGCGAGGCGCATCGGACCAGCTGAACCAGTAAAGCTCTTCGGCCTAAAAATGTAAAAAAATCGATGAAATATTGATTGACACAAAAAATCAATAACATTTTGATTGTACACAAAAATCGATAAAGTATTGATTTTAAACGGGCGGTATTGGCAACAAAATATGAAAAAAGCTATGCTCAAAAACCAAAAATCGATCAGTTATTGATTGAGGCAAAAATCAATAAATTATTGATTGATTTCAAAAAACCCACCTTCTTGTCAAAACCGCTCAATGAAGATGTCTTCAAGAAGAACGGAATGTTATAACTGGCGTAGTAAGTGTTTTCCGCGAGGTATTGGGTCAAATCCTTGTAGATTGTGAAACCACTAAAATTATCGATTGAATATCGAATTATCCAAAAAATGACGCAAAACTCACGGGAGTTGTTCCAAAACGTAAAGCAGACCATATTGCGGCAATGGCTTATATGGCGTGAACAGCTTGTAGTCCAAAATGATCCACTGATTGTTGTAAGTCCCAGAATTGTGGCGACGGAAGATTTGGCACCATTCGCGACCAGTGCGAGCCAATTGGTTAGCAGCAATAGCGCGGACCCAGGTGTGGAGTTGTCCTTTGGGCTGGATGCTTTCGAACAGGGTTGTGTTGAAAACATTGATTGTTGTTTCGATCGCGGCGAGACCAGAAGACAAGAGGGCGAAATCATCGGAAGAGTAGAGCATGCCGGGGTAACTGGCGAAGGTGGTGGTGTGGCCGGGGAAGAGGCGCTCATCTAAACGAAGTTCTGTTAGAAAAGAGGTAATTTGGGCCAGACTTACCGTAACCAAACTTGTAAAGTTTCAAAACACGCAACAAATTCTGGAAACCGCTCATGGTTACTTGAGAGATGAGGATATCAGCATTGCCAGGGGTGACTTTGACGAGACCACTGCACTTGTCGCCCTCCATGGCCATTTCGGGGTCCTTAGTCTTGTTGAACTTCTTCTCGAGGTCGATGAATTCGCCGTTTAGGTTGATCATGCTAAACAGAATCAACTTCAAATTCGACCAAATTTCAAAACAGCAAAAAAACTCACTAAACCGGATGAACTTCATACAAAATTTCAGGCCCCTTGAAGCTCTGCACTCCATTGTAACCCTTCCAAACACCGCTCAACTGCAAATAACTGCGACGGATCGACTGCCAATACGGATCATCTCGCGGCGCCGTGTCAATCTTGTTCTTTACATACTTCAAATGCTCCGTCAAATATTTAGTCAATCTCTTACAGTATCCCTTGAAGCCGGTACAGTAATCGAGTACCGTGTTAGAAATGTGATAGCTCAAAACATTCTTCGTCAACGCGCCTTCAAGAACACCGGCAGCATAGGCCTGGAGATCGGTGTCATATTCGGCACGAGTTTCGATTTCAAGATAAGACCATCCAGTGGAATTGATGGCATTACGGTAGCGGCCGACAGCGACCTGGTTTCGGCAGTCGAAAGCCGGGATTAGCTTGATTTCGCCGTCTTGGTTGCAGGCTGAGAGATATTTGTAGAATTGTTCTTCGCCTTCGCGGGGGAGAAGGGATCTGCGTTGGAGATTGGCCTAAAATTTCAATATTTGATGATAAAATTTAAAAAAATTGATAAAAACTCACAAAATTGACCCTCTTTCCAAGAATGTGGTTCCGCTTGAACCGCAATTCCTCGCTGGAGTCACTGTCCGCAAACCCATAGCCAGCCACGAGGCCTAAAACAGTAAATTAAGTTTTACAATGTCATTTACAACCCTAAAAGTCGTACCCAAAAAGGCGAAGCCGGTGCACAGTCGAAGCAGCATGGTGATGGTGGTCCGATTGAAGAGTCCACGACCGCTGCTGAGCAGTTAAATTGGACGAGAACGGGGGATACAAGCACTTTGTCAGTGATCAGCATAACTGTTAGCGTCTATCATTATCAGTGTCCTTGGGCGAGTATGTCTACGCCGACTGCCTCCCGATAGATAAAAACTTCCATGGGACAAAGTGAGTTTAATTTTGTTTTCACTGCGCTTTCGACGGTTTTAAAGTACAGATTAGAGCCTCTAATCAAGGGAGACTGCAGCGTTCTATCAATCATAAGTGCTTCCTAATGTGTTCCGTCGCATAAAAACTTTAACCTTGCCAACTGAGATCAAAAAAAGTTTGCTCTAAGTCCGGGAAATCGAAATCCATAAAGCATTATCAAAACCCATAAAATTGCCTCGGATGTTTTATTACCACTTCCAAGACTACCATGAAAAAATGTTGACATATTTGTTCAATCGAACTTTGACAGGTTCAACATCCACATGCTTGATTACTTCGACATTCTTTGTACATTTCATTTTAGAACACTTCTCCAAATACGACGCGATAAAGTTAAGTTCTGAGGTTATAAACATGAGGCCATGCGTAGGTCGGCAGTTGAATACGACACTTAAGCCAATTTTGAAAGTTTTTAAAGTTAATTCATCATTAGTGGGACCAAAACACTCAATGCTACTAGACTATTTACAATTGTGCTCAAACTTGTTCGTTCCACAGCACTCGTGGCATTGTGATGGTTTTTGTAGTCGGTTTCTTTGTCCTCACTGGTGACTTGGATGTTTTGAGCGCCTCCGATTTGTTTGAAAATATTTGTCAATGCGAATGTGTAATTGCCTTCGGCAAGGAAGCTTTCCTGACTGATCTTGATGGCGATGAAGTCGGTTTGATCTGAAAGCGGGGAGATTGTAGAAAAAGATGAATGAGAAATTGATTAATGAAGCGTACCGAATCCAGTATCTGGTTCTGTCGAGTAGTAGAATGAGTGATCGAGAGCGCTGAGGAAAAAGATGACGGACTTTTTGCAGTGACCATCGAGATTCCATTTTTCGTTGATGGCGTCGGCAAGTTCTTGGGTGCCCTGGAAAGTAACATTAAGATTTTTGGATAGCTTGTTCTGTCCTAATGTTCGGAACGTGCTGCAAGCAAATTTTTTGGGAGGTTTTGCACTTTCACAGACTTTTGGACTGTTTGGTTCGAACCCGCTAGCGACCACTAATCTTTTTCGCATCTTTTTCTACTTCGGGTTCGATCCCGCTGGTGACCACTAATTTTTTTCTTTTTTTAAACTTTGCCTGAACAAAAAACTAACCTCATGAGCTATCAATAGCAACGGTTCAAAACCCTGTCGATCACAAAACGACCCAGTAACCCGTTCCGTCCGCTTGGCCATCTGTTGCAGCTCCTGGTTGAACCTGTATCTCGACGATTCACTCAGCACCTGATCCGGATCACAAACATTTGAAACTGCTCTCATGTTACATTCCCGAGCACCCTGCACAGTTTTCGGGTTGGGATACGTATCTGCTGTGAATTCTATCGCTTCTGCCGCAATAGAAACAATAGAAAACATCGAAAATACAATAGTTTTGAGTAACATTTTTTGACTTTGACTTTTGACTCTGAAAAAAATGTAACTGTAAAATCACGGCATGAAAGGAATGAATTGCCTGGGAACGACAAAACGACCGCCATACTAGAAAGGATGAAGGTTGCGGGTTGGAGGAAATCAAGGACAAAGGAGTTATGTGTTAATGTTTTTGGCGTGCCAGGTGGGGGAGGAACCAGTTTGCCTTGTGGCTGGGAAGGGAGTACTCGAAGTAATTGAAAATGGCAAGAGTAGCACGAGAAACAAACGAAAGACTAGCGCCAATAACGGGCAATAGGCCAAATGGAATCAGTCTTTTCACGTGTTTCTGATTTTTTCGATAGAAAGGTCGAAAAACACTTGAATCCAACCATTTGCCGGCGTCTGACTAACTAATTCGACAAGTGCGGGCTTATATACATAAAATACCTCTGACAGGAAGTTGATTTATTTCGACATACTACTCAGCGGGAGGTCCTTACTGGCCTTTGGGAGGTTAAAACTGTTAAGACTGTCAAAGAACGATGGGATTCTGGAATCGAAAACAGGCGCGGACAGCCTATTGACGTGATTTGATTAAGCGTTCTTTTCGGTTCAAACTTCAGACATTGTTGCCGACAAAAAAGAACGAAAATACACTCCAGATGCGTCGACGACGAAAAAAGACTGAAAAGAAGTTTTAATTGATTGACGTCAATCGCAAGAATGAAAGAGTGGAATCGAGAGACACATGTCTAATTTATGGCGGGTTTGAACGGTGAAACGAACGTCTTTTTGGATGGTTTTTAGAAGCACTTGTTTTTAAGGACGTTTAGGGCGTGTAGATCATCGGAGAAAGGCGGCATGATCTGGTCAGATGGTCGAGTTATCAATCAAAAGGGCGATTGTTATGGTGGGACGAACAATGTTGAAGATGGGTTTTATTGTTGTTAAACTAACTTTGACCTTAAAAGTCCGGCTTTTTAATGGTACTACGACACTTGAACTTTTCCGACTTTTGAAAACTTTGAGAACGTCAGAATCGTTCAAACTTTGAAAGAATGTAAAAAAATTCAATTAGGTACATTAAAACTAAAAAGGTCATTTAAAAATTTAAAGATGAATTGTTCATTGCGTGTTTTAGGTACAAAGAGGACGACCAATGCTCGCTTTTATGTGGCCTGCGCACCCGCACAAGTGCGCACACACACGCAATTACAGAATACAAACACCAAAGTCAAAGTCAAGACAAAATTAATTAAACCACCAACTTTTAAACAAAGACAATCGAAATTAAGTAAGTTTTGGTCTTCCCCATCAGCTGTATAAGTAGCACATCAAGTACACAGGCTGAACGCAAATCAGACTCGTTTGTTAACAGTTTTCTGATCACCGATCAGCACTTGGCAAGGGGTTACCGGAAATTATTGACGCACATGGGGTACTAAATGACGTTGGAATTTAAATTGGGGGCTCCTTTATGGAATTCGATTAGGTTTGTTGATTTTAAATGGGGCAATCGAGGTTACGAAAACGTGACAATGGACATAATCGGCGCCGGCACAGTTCTTTAGACATAAAAATACGGTAATAGGGTGATCTATTAACAAAATAGAGTTGATTGGTTGTCATTTATTAACTTTAATAACATTAACCTTGATTTGTTTGTTTAAAAATGTTGATTTAGCACGTTACCAATAAGAAAAATGCACCCAAATTAGGCGGAACATGACCACCATGGTCATGCCTATCCACAAATTACGTAAATCGGTATTGGTGGATTTTCAAGAATGTTAACTGGTTTCGTTAAGTTTGTTTTGTCACGTTTATCGTTAATTAGACGATGATTTAAAAAGAATTTTAATCGGCACAATTGGATAAAATGCATGCATTTATAAAGAATGGCAAGGTGCAAATGAGCAAAAACACGTATCGTTGAAAAGGTCAACTACAAAGTCGACAATTGATGATTAAGATCAGATCAGTGAACACAAAAGACGTCTGTAAAAAAGGTATCATGATACGTACACCCAGATCACTTGTTTGATGGATGATCTGCGGTTTACAGTGACGTGATGTAGTCGTTCGATTTTGGTCACATTGATACCACACTTTTTGTATATATTCTGATGTATTGAAGACAATTAAAGATAGACGTTCACACAAAACATCACTACTAAAAATAAAAAATTTAGGTTTAATTTATAAGTTTGTCCACTGGGAATGTCTCGTCTAACTTTTTTTTACAAAATGTACAAACTTCTCAAAAACTTTAATTAAAATCATTATAAAAAATTAAAATTTTTTATAATGATTTTTGATAAAATTCTCAAAACATTAGCATTGACCTCCGAAAACAACAATAATATCGGTCCACATCGCCATCCATCCCCAAAGAACCTTCAAGCCGGTTCCGTTCTTTAAAAAGACCCCAAAATCAAAACAACAATCCCCCATGGTCGTCTTTGTCGGCGACAAGCTGTCACGATCGATTATGTCCGTCTTTTTTCTAACAGTCGTCGTCTTTGTCCGTCTTCAGAATCCTGAAAGCGTAAAAGACACAACAAAATGGACTGCCCGCCATCCCTGTCAAGCGTTTCTCGTGTAATTTGTCACGTTTTGTTTGTACCGTCTGCGTTCTCGCCTTGTTGTCAATGGATTTTCCCATTAAACTGAGCCCCGAAGCCGCAAACATACTGCATCAGATAAACTTTCCATTAATCACCGTCGTCCCTAAAGGCACAAAACAACAAAACAGCCGCCAAATAAAGTTATAACTTCATTACATTCGATCTACGCTGACCATCGAGTCAAAAAAGTACAAAATTCAAATCAAAGCTGATCAATAAATCGTTTTTTTGTGTGGTAGTCTCAGGGAAGACGGAAGTGGTACAAGCAGTGATTAGAGATAGACAGAAGTTTAAAAAAGTAAAGTAAAATTTAAGCAAAACAGTCGACAAGAATGTAAAACATATAAATAATGTGAATGGAAGTCGGTATCGAGTACCAAGCGACATAAAAACAGGCAGAATACATCGAGTTACAAATTTGGACGGATGGAAAACGGGCAAAATTACAGCTGGAACAAGTCCTGTACAAAGGTTTCGTAGTCGAGAGCGCCCTGGATCGTGTGGCCGGTCGCGCCTTCGACGTAGGGGTTCATTCGCTTTATACAGTATTCGGCTTGCTCGGGCGACAGATTCTGAAAGGGGGATCGATGTAAGCATGTCTAATGATGATAGATGGGGGTGTAAACTTACGGCATAAAGTTCCTCAGCCGTGACATATGGTCGGAAGTCCTTGGACAGGGCTCGGAACGCCATTTCAATGTCCTCGCTGGTTCGCACATTTTCGGTTTCCTTGTTGATCATGAAGCTCATGTACTCCTGGAGGGTCACGTAGCCATCACGGTTGGGGTCGACAATGTCGAGGATGCGTTGGAACTCGGGTTCGGGCTGGCCCTCGTCGACCATGGGCAGATCGTAACCGAGAGCGCGCAGACAGCCCTTGAACTGTTGATGGTCAAGACGGCCAGTCTTCTCCTGCAATTGAAAAGGTTACAAAATGTCAAAATGCAAAAACCAAACGCCAAATTGCCTCAAAAAACGAAACATGAACCAAAATTGGCCACCGAAAAGCAAACAAACCTTGTCAAAGTGCTTGAACATCATGGAGAATTCACGCAGCGCTTCCTCAGTGACACCAGATTGGTTTCTCGCCTGGATTTGTTGCTCCAAGTTGTGTTGCATGCGCATGCACAACTGATCGAGTTGATCCCAGGCTTGGGCCAAGCCTACGGTCGAATGCTCCGTGTATCGGTTGTCCAGGATCAATCGTTCCTCCAGCAAGGCGCCCAGGTCCTCAATCTTCTTCAACTGCGTCCTTTGTTGCCTGACTTCGCCGGCCTTTCGTCGCAGATTTTCGAGCTGATTCTCCAGGGATCCATTGGCGTCCATCATCTCCGTGCGGATCTGCGTCAACCATTCATGGAAGGCATTGGCCAGACGAGCGAATTCGCGACGCATCTTGTCGTTCTCCTCCTGGCGGCGATGTTCTTTAGCCAGCTCGGCTTCACGCTCCTTGATGATCTTCTGCAGGTTGTGCCAGGTATCCTCAAGCGCGGGCATCGTGAACCAAGTGTAGGGGTTGGGTCCGACGTTCTGGGCCTTGATCTGGCGATCAAGCTCTTGCAGCTGGCGGAAGTCCTCCTCGGCATTGACGAGCGACTTCTGGAAGTTGGCATGGGCTTCGCGAAGGGCACGGATTTCCTCCAACGAGTTGCATCGGACGGGATCGGTCAAGTCTTCCTCGGCGTTCTCGAACCACGAATTGAAGGCGGAGGCCTTCTTGGCAAAGGTCAGGAAGAGGTCTTCGATCTGCTTGAAGTGCTCCTGGGCCCGGATGAGTTTCTGGCGACGAGCGAGGCTGTTCGCCAGGAGCTCCTGCCATCGGCGAATAACGTGGTCGTAGCGCTTGGTGATGGCATCCGATTGGACGTGGTTGGCGCGAAGGAGCTGGTCCTTGAGCTCGTTGATTCGCTGGATGCCTTCATGCTCGAAGGCGTTCAAACCTGCGTCGAAGGCGTCCTGTTTCGTCAGAAGGAGCTGCACGGAAGACAGATCGCGTCCGAAATCGTCACTGCGGACTTGGGCTTCCTTCTCCTGGATCCAGCTTTCAACAACATCGCACTTCCACTTGAATTGAAGATACGCCGAGTTGTCGCGAAGACGTTGGAGGCGGATTCGAGCCAGATTCTGAATCTCGGCAACATGCTCTTCCAGCTGCTGGAGACGGGCCTTGATATGCGGGGCATGATGGTTGCCATTGTCGATCAGAGCCTGCCCGGCGGTGATAAGATCGCGGATTCGCTGCTGATGCACATTCAAATCGACTTCGAAGGTGTCGTGCTTCTTCAGGAGCCCCTGGACAGCGGCCATGTTGTCGCCAAAGTTGGAGCTGGACAAGATTTGCTGCTTCTCGTTCAACCAGGCTTCCTCTTCTTCGAGACGGCCAAGGAAGTTCTGGAAAGCTTCGCTCTCTTCGAGCTTCTTCTTCCGGTCGCCGGCAAGGTTGCGGATCTGCTCCCAGCTGTCCTCCAAAGTTTGCATGCGCTTCTGAATCTCAGGGCCAGCCATGCCAGTCGCTTGCATGAGTTCCAAGCCCTTGGATCGGACGAGTTGGACTTGGGGTTCATGAGAAGCGACTTCATTGTCGAGACGGCGGTGCTTACGCTTCAAGTTCTGGACGCCAGTCAAGTCACGGCCATA
Organism: Panagrellus redivivus; assembly: GCA_000341325.1. Lineage (NCBI taxonomy): Eukaryota > Metazoa > Nematoda > Chromadorea > Rhabditida > Panagrolaimidae > Panagrellus > Panagrellus redivivus. The sequence continues at coordinate 87,702 of KB455053.1, forward strand.
GTCGTCGCTGCTGACGAGGAGCTTCTTCTCCTTGATCCAGGACTCTTCTTCGTCAATGTCGCGGAGGAGCTGGTGGACGGTCAGGGACTTGTTCAGCTGTTCACGACGGTCGAGAACAAGGTCCTTAACGCGGCCGTAGCGGTCGTTGATGTTCTTGCGGCGCTGGTCAATCTGTTCCTGATCGAATTGGTCGGCTTGCAACAAAGCGTCGGCTTCGCTGTTCATGTCCTTGATACGGTCAGCATGCTGGGCAATGTCGGCTTCGAGGAGTTGGTGCTTCTTCAGCAGATTCTCGATCGAGATCAGATCACGGCCATAGTCATCACTGCGCAGGAGGGTTTCAACCTCACCGAGCCAGAATTCGAGATCCTTGACGCTGGCCATGAATGACTTTTGCTTGTTGGCTTCCTTGAGACGGTGCGACTTCTGCTTCGACATCTTGACCAGCATCTCCCATTGGTCGTTCAGGGTGCGGATACGGTCGGAGACGGCTTCCTCGCCACCGGCACACTTGCTGGAATGAATCAAGTTCTCACCAGCATGGATAAGCGTGCTGATACGGTCGGAATTGGCGGCAAGTTCAGCGGCAAAGGCTTGCTGCTTCTGGTGCTTCTGGGCAATGTTGGTCGGGTCACGGTAGGACTCTTCCTGGGCGACTTGCAGCTTCTCGCTGATCCAGTTCTCGATCTCATCGGCGTCACGGCTGAACTGTTGCAGGGTCTGGCTTTCACCGAGCTTGGAACGCTTGGCGACCAGGGCAGCCTTCAGACGCTCCCAACGATCCTGGATCTGCTGCATCTTCTCATTGACAGCCGGGGCATCGTAGTGGTTGTTGGTGATGAGGCGGTTCGAGAAGTCGCCGAGATTGTTGATCTTCTCCTGCTGGGAGGCGATGGCTTTGTCAAAGTCTTCGTGCTTCTTGATGAGGCTCTCAACATTGTCGCTGGAGTCGTCCTGGTTGAGGAAGGCTTCACGGGCGGTCATCCAAGTATCGGCTTGTTCGCAGTCACGGTAGAAGAGCTGGAGCTCGAGGCATTGGTCGAGGATCTGGCGACGAGCGACCCAGGCGTCTTCAAGACGCTTACGAGCGTTTTCAACGTCTTGCAGATGCTTGGCGACATCGTTGGCAGCGTAGTGACCGGAGTTGATCAACTGCTTACCGAACTGGTCAAACGCTTGGAAGGTCGCGGCACGGGCATTGATCTCGGTTCTGTACTCCTGGTGACGCTCGAGCAGGGCTTCAGCGCCATTGGCATCGTTGGCGAGCTCTTCGCTGGAGATGAGCTGGTTCATGCCGTTGATCCATTGCATGAGATCGTTGTAGTCGGAAAGGAAGCGCTGGTAATCGTACGATTCGAGGAGCTTCTCCTTGCGGGAGTTGGCCTTGGCGGTCAGCTGGTTCCATTGCTCGTTGATCTGGCGCTGCAGGTCGAGGATCTGCTTGGCGGCTTCGGGATGGGTCTGACGGAGCTTGTTGGCCTTGTCATCGAGACGCTTGATCTGGTCACCGAGAGCAGCCAGGTCGCGTTCGACACCTTCGTGCTTGCGTTGGAGGGCTTGCACGGAACGCAAATCACGTCCGAAATCGTCGCTGTCGAGGGCATCGTTCTTCTCAGCGATCCAATCCCGAGTCTCATCGATATCGCGATGGAAGCGTTGGACTTCATGGGCGGAACCGAGCTGTTGTTCGCGTTGATCAGCCTTCTCTTCGAGGGCCTTCCAGCGTTGATTGAGGTCTTCGATCTGTTGTCGGATACGGACGGCGGTCTCAGTCTGGCCGACAGCCGTCAGCGCGGTCGCGATTTGGTTCATTTCCTGGAGACGGACTTCATTGGCCTTGAGATCGCCCTTGAAGTCGTCGAACTTCTTCTGCAGGACTTCGACTTCTTCGAGATCAGAGCCGATTTCAGACTGCTGAGCAACAGCTTCACGGGAGCGGATCCATTCGGCCAGATCATTGGCCTCACGGAGGAGCTGATATCCCTTGCAGGACTCTTCCAGCTTGCGCTTCCGCTGCTCGCCAAGAGTCAACAGCTTCTGGTACTGGTCCTCAATCTGCTGCTGGCGCATGTTGATCGACGATGGCGGCTGTCCGGCCATGGCCGTGTGATGATGGGCCGATCCGGGCTCGATGCGCTTGACGTAGGCGGCTGGGACGAAGCCTTGGCGATCGTTGACTTCGACCTTCCACCAGTCCTTGTTGCTCGAGTTCAGCAGGGTCAGAATCTCGCCCTTCTTGATGCTGACTTCACGGGGAGACTTCTCGACGTAATCGTACAACGCAATGACGCACTCTTTGCCGAGCTGTCCACCAGGATGCTCCTGATACTTGCACTGGGAAGCTTGCTGGGCCAATTCGACGATCTTGTTCTTGTAGCCATCGAGATCGGACATCTGGGCACGGTGCTTCTTCATCAGGGATTCAGCCGAATCTTCATCCTTGCCGTAGTCAGTGTTGCCGATGATGGGCTGCTTCTCACGCATCCAGGACTCAGCATCATTCGCGTCAGCGAGGTACTTGTGGGCCTGTTCAGATTCAGCGAGCTCACCGAGACGCTTGTCAGCCTTGGCCTTCAGGTTGCGCCAGTTGTCCTTCAGCTGGGCGATCTTTTCACGGATATCGGGAGCGAGGAAGTGTCCAGAGGCGACCATAGCTTCGGCGTTTTCGACGACCTTGTCAATGGCGGGCTCGTGGTTCTCGATTTCACGGATCAGGGCATTCTGCTTCTGGATGAGGTTCTGGACGCCGGTGAGATCACGGCCACGGTTGGTCGAGGTCGCGATCTGTTCCTTCTCGCGGATCCAGGAAAGCTCGTCCTCAATGTCACGGAAGAGCTGGTTGCCTTGGAGGGATTCAGACAGCTTCTCCTTGCGCTTTTCCAACGGGTGGCGGAGGGTTTCAAAGCGTTGGGCGAGGGTTTCCTGCTTCTTGGCAATGTGGGGCGCGTTGAAGTGGCCGTTCTCCTGGAACTGCACCGTCTGGAGCTTGATGCCTTCAACTCGTTCATTGTGAGCATTGTAATCGCTTTCAATGTGGGCGAGCTTCTTCTGCAGGTTCTGGACAGAGACCAAGTCTTTGCCGTAGTCTTCACTGGCGAGTTGGCCTTCGAGTTCACCGAGCCAGATCTCAACATCCTCAACATTACGATTGAAAAGCTGTTCATCATTGGCTTCAGCAAGCTTGGCGCCCTTGAATTGCGTGGCGGCGTTAAGCTCATCCCAGAGCTGGTCGACTTCACCGAGACGGGTCTTGATGTGATCGCTGGCGTAGTGGTTGGCATCGATCAGGGCACGACCGTCTTCGTTGATTTCATCGAGACGGTTCCTGTTGGCACGGAGCTCCTGCTCGAAATTGTGGTGCTTCTGGAGCTTGCCACGGATGTTGGTCGGGTCGAGGTAGCTCTCGTCCTTGGCGGTCTTCAGCTTCTCGTTGATCCAGCCAAGCATCTCATCGCAGTCACGGTCGAATTGCTGGAGCCTGTAGGATTCCTTGAGGCGGTCATGACGGTCTTTAGCCCGGTTAATCAGCTGTTGACGGCGAGCGAGGAGGGCTTCACGACGACGGGAGACATCCTTGTCAGCGTAGTGCTGGCCTTCGATGAGCTTGGTGGCGAATTCGTCGAGGGCGTTGATCTTCTCCTCCTGGGCGGCGAGCGACTTTTCGAAGTTTTCGTGGTTCTTGAGAAGCGATTCAACGGAATCCAGGGAGTCTCCGAGGTCGTCATTGGCGAGGAAGGCTTCCTGCTTGTTCATCCAGGTCTCGGCTTGCTCAGTATCGCGGTAGAAGAGCTGGAGATCCATGCACTGTTCGTAGAGGATGCGGCGTTGCTCCCAGAGGGTGTCGAGAGAAGCCTTCTCCTCAGCGAGTTGGTTCATGTAGTTCCGGACCTCAGTGGCTTCACGGACGCCATCATCGAGCAGGCGTTGGCCGGCTTCAGCGGTCTGGGCGAAGGAGTCAACACGAGCGTCGATTTCACCCTTGTGCTCTTGGTGGGATTCGAGCAGGGCTTCAGCGCCAGCGACGTCCTTAGCGAGCTCATTAGCCGAGATCAAGACCTTCATGCCCTTGACCCAGTCAGAAAGCTCACGGTAATCAGCCAGGAATCGATGCAAGTTGTAGCTGCGGTTGAGATCGTCCTTCCGCTTCTGCGCCTTCTGGATCAGATCGTCCCATCGGGCCTTGGCTTCTTCCAGCTTATCGATAATCTGGTCAGCACGGTCGGGATACTGGCCGCCAAGCTGCTCGGCATCACGCTCCAGCTTGTCCATTTTCGTCTTCAGGGCTTCGAGATCGCGTTCCGTGCCTTCATGTTTCCTTTGAAGGGCTTGGACATTGTTCAAATCACGTCCGAAGTCGTCGCTGGAAAGGTTGGTCTCCTTCTCCGCGATCCAGGACAGCAACTCATCGGTATCGCGGTTGAAACGCTGAATCTGCTGAGCGCCGAAGAGTCCTTCCCGACGGGTGGTCGTCAAGGTCGACAGCTTGTGCCAGGCGTTGTTGACTTCCTCGCGCTTGTCGTTGATGACATTATGGTCAGGGTGGCCTTCACGGACGAGACCATCAGCAGCTTCGTTGATCTCCGTAATACGGTAGGTGTGGGATTCGAGCTCCTTCAGGAATTCATCGAACTTCCGCTGCATAACCTCAACATGCTCGAGATCGGTTCCAAAGTCGTCGCTGGTCACGAAGGCTTCCTTGTCGCGAATCCAATACAGCATTTCATCGCATTGACGGGTGAATTGCAGCAGCTTCAAGGCCTGTTGAAGCCGGACACCCTTGTCTTGGAGCTTGGCGAACAGCTTCTCCCAGAGTTCGTGGAGATGGTCCAATCGCTTGCGGATGGTTTCCTTTTCAAAGTGGTTCTGCTGGATCATATCATTACCCGTCTTGTCGAGCTTCACGATGGTATTGGAATGGGCTTGGACTTCGGTCACGAAGGCTTCGTGTTTTTGAATCTTGGACTAAAACCGACCATTTTGAGTACCAATCTATATATAAAAAGGTTCAAACCATACCTGAAGATTAGTGGGATCCCTGTAAGATTCCTCCGAAGCTGTTTGCAACTTTTCGAGGATCCAAATCTCCAATTCATCGGCATCTCGCTTAAAGTACTGGTACTGACGGGCTTCTTCAAGGTGATGACGCTTCTCACGGGCGTAGTCTTTGAACTGGGAGTAGTGATGGAGGACCTCGGTACGGCGATTCTTGATGTCATCGGCGGTCTCGAGGACTTGGATCTCCTTGGGTGGAGGCACCTCGAGGACGGGCTCGGGCGCGGCACCGGAATCATCCATGGCAGGGAATGTAGGCTGAAAATGAGATTGGAATTTATAAAAATGCGTTTTGAAAACATTTGAGGCGACACGGGGCGCGCATTGTAATCGATGGAGGCTGGTGAGTCACGACAGGACACGCATGGTGAGTCGTGGCTTTGAAATGTATGATAAGAACAGGCAAAAAGGGTGTCAAAAGGATGGTAGTCATCAGGATTGGCGACAAAACGGAAATTGCGTGGGCACGGGACATATGGAATCTCGCCAATGTGAATCACGATAAGAATATGTCGGGATCGGAGCGAGATATGACCTTGGGATAAGCTCGTTGGACGTTGCGGCGCACCTTTTTGGATGGGAGAGGTCAACGAAAACAACCGGCCGACACGTTGGCATCGATTTTAGTATAGCCAGTCCAGTTAGGCGATGGATAGAACCGAACGGATATGACAGTCGAGCCAGCGGCGAGCAGCAAAGGGACTCGCGAGCCAGGCAGGCAATGGTCAGCACAGCAATGAGGGACGATTTGCAGATCGATCTCGAGTGCGAAAACGTGTAAGTCGCTCGCAAAATGTGAAGAAGGAGCTTGCCTCGAAGGTCGCGAATAAACAAATCCGCGGACGCAAAAACGAAAACGAAGAAAGCCCAGAAAAGGCGAAGCGACGACACAATACAGCGCAGAGGCAATATGGCTGGCCACGTCTTCGCTGCCCCGAAGTCGATAGTCGAGACGCAGCTGGCAGAGAGGATCGTAAAACTATTTTCCGTACATAACAATGGTGGTAAAACTAAGTATTTCCGAAAACGGAT
>KB455053.1:101860-139739 GCA_000341325.1 Panagrellus redivivus
TACAAAGGCGGAGAATTAGAATGTCTGGGATCTCGATTCAGAGGGCGTGCTATGTAAAACTGACATCGCTTGCGTGTCGTGGATTCGATTGGTGTTTACAAACAAGGCCAATTCTGCGTGTGTGTACTGTAAAATTGCATAAAATCAACATTTGTCCACTTTTAGGATACTTTGAAAACCTCAGCGTTCATCTTTATGCCGTCTGTCTGGTCATCTCTGCCTACCCTTTCCAAGAATGTCGAAGTGAAGCTATTTCCACGTGAATCGCGGCGCGGCCGCAGCCGTTCGCTGCGCATTGAAGCCGATACGGGTATCAAGGCATCATTTGCTTCGAAATCGGCCAATTTCCATGATGAATCCGACGATGCCTACGATTCGGGCGATGAGAGCTGCCTCATTCCATGCTCTTTGGTGGGGGTTGATGGGGCTGCCAAGAAGCCGATTCGGCTGCGTTTCAATCCGGAGGTGTTGAAGTCGGCGGAATCTGATGCGGCTATCCAGGAGGCTGTTAAGAAGACTACTTTTATGGTGAGTTTTGATGTCAAACTTAACTTTAGTTAGTGAAGAAGTGTTTCAGATGCTCGAAGAACACCTCTCAAGCGAATACGTCCTGGACCCGGCCGACCGTATCGACCCCAAACAGCAACTCCTCACCCAATTAGAATCCATCTTCACGGGCCGTGCTCCTGCCCTCGAGATCTCCGCTGAAAACCAGCTTTCCCTCGTCTGGCCCGTGAATCCTACCGATCTCATATCTCCCGCCGAGGCCAAGAAGCAATTGACCTCCCCGGCTCGACGCATCGCCTTCCTGGAGCAGTTCTTCGTGAAAGTCTCCGACTGTCTCAGCGTCATCGTCCTCCCGGGTCGCGGAACCCCCAAACCGGATTACGGTATCCTCGGGGCCCTCCTGAAGCCGACAATCATGCCGACATCGCAAATCGTGGAGGTTGTCGTCGACAAAAAGGGCCTCTTCAAAAAGTTGCTCTCGATCGAGTTGATGGCTTTTCCACGCTTGGATGATTCCGCCACCCATTGTGAGTCCTTGTTGTCTCTTTTAAGCCTTCTAATACCCCCTTTTGTAACGTAATGTGATGTTTGACTCTGCCTTTTAGCGTTCCATCGCGTCGAATTCAGCGAGCGTGATGAGACGATTCGCCTCGAGCTGATGCCACGGAACAGTCGTTCGCGTCGGTCTTCCTGGGTGGCGCCCGATGCTTTTGTCGCCATCGGATCGACGAAGTTCGCTAAGGATGGGGATTCGAACTGGGTGAGTCTATTCAAATTCAGTCTTCAACTAGGGTGTTTTTGACCTCCAAAAAGTGGAATCAATACTTCAAACATCCACTTTTTTGGAGCTTTTTATTGAATTGCAAACCCTTCCGAGGGTCAACCTCCGCGATCACCCCTAATACGCTACTTTTTATCTTTTTAACATAGCGACGCCCCAATGTCTGCCAAAAAAGCCCTATACAAACATCTGAAATTCCATTCGAATTATGGTTGTTTGCGTCGTCGTGTTTATGGTGTTTCTTTTTTTAGTCTTTTCAATGTAGTCGCCTTTCGCTCTTTTATGGCTGCCAAACTGATTCCCCATGCCGCAGGGAATAAGCATATCTTTCAAATGTGCCATTCTCGTCTTATGCCTTGCATTGTTGTCTTCTCCTCGCCGGAAGACACTGGTGGTCTTTGATGCTAGTTTCCGAGAAACATAATTAGTCGCAAACCCCATGAAAAAAGAGCCATCAAAGCGATGGATAGGATTAGATTTTTTCGAGAAGTTGAAAAACAAAATGTCAAAAAAACAGCTTGACGGTCTGCGATCGGCTGCCTCTGGCTGGCTTGTTTGTTGTTGGTGGTGTCCTTTTAGACCGTTTACGAAATATCCCACATGGGCAGCATAGAATTGGCGCGTTGCGGCCGACCACCGTAATGCCATTGTTTACTTCTTCGCTGAAGCGGGCGTGGATTGAATCATGTTTCCAGACGGAGCGGGAACGGAACGTTTTTTCCATTTGCATGCTTTGTCATGGAGGCAAAAGGCAATCTTTGATAGTAGCTATCTTTGTGTTTTGAGCGTTGTTTTCGATTTTGATCGATTTTGTGTACTAAAAAAGCGATTTCTGTACATTAGTATACTGTTTTTGTTATTCGAACATGCCAAAAAGCACGTCCCGAGTCAAGACTAGTCTATTCACGAGGTCGATTGTAGACTTAAACTTTGCCGCTGGCACTGTTTTTGGTGGCTTTTGTGTACCGAAGTCGATGTTGAATTGGAGCTGGTCGGCTGTGAGCGCGAACTATAAGTAAGCCGGTCCATCACAGCCCCAGCTAGCTTCCACGTAGACCTCTTCTTGTTTTTTTGAGTTTTGTTCACTTAAAAAGAGTAAACTGACGACCTTTTTTCTTCCGTACACCACCCTCACTTGCTTTAGCTTAGCTTAAGACACCTGACAGTTGATCTTCCTAGTTTTTAGACGTATTCAGTTCACTTTTGGGGCTTAGATCAACCCGACCACGCCCATGTATAGTCAGCTTGGGTGTTTGGAATCGACCTTTAGCCTATCCTTGCCCGTAGTTTAGTTTATTTGCCCAAAAAGGATGCAATTTTCAACGTTTTCCTCGTCAGAATCGCCTCCTCGCCTCGCGCAGGCCTTTAAGAGTCAACTGATTCGATGTTTTCACGCGGTCGTTGTTGTTTGCACCCTCTCAATGTGTATGTGTACCCTTTGGCTTCATCTGTTTCCACAAAGACAGTCTAACACACTTTCTATTCCGGAAGAATAGCCCTGGTTAAAAAACGGGGTCAAAACCAAGGCAGCTTGAACCCAGATGCGATGGCGCCGTCGAAACGACGACCTTTACAATGACATGTTCTTCGTATTTGAAAGCGGCGGATTCTTTGCTTCCTTTTCTTGTTATTGGCAGGGTAGACGGCTGATGGTTAAAAAAAGCTTTTTACTTAATGTCAAAAAAGAATCACGACCAGTCGAAACCACACTAAACATAAATTAGGCCATTGTTCAGAGCAGAAGCTAAAAATATCGGTTTTGTCTTCTTTGTTATGGTGACAAAGTAGTGTCTCAACGAAGTTTGGCATAAATCACGAGAGAGTAGTCGTCATTGTGTATTCATGTATCCAAATGAAAAACTTCATGGGTGCGCAGGCTCATGTTAGTCTGTTAGTCACCATGGCGCATGTTTTCATTAAGTTGGATGCATTCATTCAGAAGTTTTGGTTTTCATTTTCCAAAGTACACATACAGGTGTAAAGTAGTCGTCAAAGTTCAGTTCTGTCTGACTTTACTGATTAGAAACCTGTGTCCCAGTGGCACTGCTACTGGGTGTTGATAAATTATCAAAGGGCCCAAAAAATGAAGGTAGACGGCTCCGAGCAGTGTTCATGGCTGTCTGGGCCAATCGGTTCATGACTGCCTTGGCCTTTCGATCTGACTTTGACTTTTGCCAGGTTTTGTCGCAAAAAACTCTAGTAATTAGTCTTGATTTTTGTTGCGAGTTTGCTCTTCTCGTCTGACGCCATTTTGCCGTTCAATGCCATCGCAAAGTCCAAGGGTTCTTCGGGGGCGGCTGGAGGGAGTCGTTTTTTGACAAATTGATGAAGCGCCTTAGAGATTGCGGCTACCGTGACAGTTGGCATTCTTGCTGGGCTGTTAGTTGTGCTTTTTAAGCTTAGAGGGTGGTGGGGTGGTGCCATAGGACAAGAAGATGCTACGATTTGCACTTTTACCCGACGGCTTCGGTCCCGGAGGCGGTAGATGCCGCGGTTCGATAAGAAGTGCCACTCGCTTTGCGTTTTGTGTTCACTTCCGGCATAATTAGGTCCTAGCCTCCTGCAAATCTGGTATTCAAATGGTGGTTTCCACTTCCTTTTGTGGTTTTATTCTGATGTGGGCTGATGTTTGGACACTATCTGTAAAGTTGTCCTTTTCGCAGGAGTTTGAACTGTGAAACCAATTAGCTTTACAATTCCATTACCGTTTATTTCATTATTCTTTTAAGCGTGTGATAGCTAAAGCTTTACTTTACTACTCGCGCATTACTACGGTGATAATACGCGAGCAATGACCATTTGGTGATCGTACTTTGTGTGCTGTGTCATCCAACAACGCGCCCGCCGGCTCTCCGTAGGCATAGTTATTCTTCCGGGCCCGTTGGCGTTGTCTGGCATGTGTCTCGGCACTTGTAGTGTGTAGTCCGACGTGGCTTTAGGCGATCAAAGCCCAGCACAATTAGCTATGTATGCATTCCTATCTCAAGTTGACTTACGATTGTTAATCGTAGACGGCACATGCATCGTTTTGTTTAGTAAAACGATTCATCCCCCCGCCGACGACGACTGACAACGTGATAGCTAGAAACATCATCAGATCGCTCATGGCATGCTTGTTATGCTATGAGCAAAGTCAGTGTTTTTGTTGATAGGCAGTAGCCCATCTCGTGGATGCACATGGCTCCGAAGTTTCAGTGAAAACAAACAAGTCAACAATAACATTAAAACTTGGCCAATATATGGCCCCCCGGTTGCAGCGTTAGTCGTCAATTTCCTATTAGTGTCAGGCATCTCATCTGCAGCCTCATCGCGTGGGCTTCAAGAACCCTATGGGTAGAAAAACCAACGTGACACTGAACCCCTATGGACTATTCAAAAAAAACCATGGACAACGTCATCGGCGTTTTCAGTGGATCCGGGAGAGCGCTTCGGGGATAGGGATTTCGGCTTTGATAAAGCAAGTTCAAAGTTATTTTTAAACTTGGTTCAATGCGTTCGAAAAATGATGCCATTCGAAAGATTTTCTTCGCCTTTCTTAAAGTTTTTTGTTTGCCAACCAAAACGAACTCCCTAAAGCTTCCTTTTGTGATGGTCGCCTTTTTGGCACAAACAAAGATGACATGGTTTCCGTTTTGCCGACTGCCCTGCCCATTTCTGACTTTTGGCCGTGATTCTCGACTCTTGGCAATCTAATTTCGCCGGCAACTCGGGCAAAGTTGTCAAAACGGTTTCCCGGGCACCGCGTATAAATTAAATTCTTTGACGGCGCAAAACAATTTTGATTTGATTATTCAAAGTTTGCATTGCATTGCACTGCTTTTGCGTTCGTTATTCCACGAATGCCGTCGAACTGCACGCTACTTGGTGGTTCGGTTTCGTGACAAACTTGACGGTTTTATGGTAGCGGGCTGGAAAGTTGGAAGTAGAATATGCGTTGCCAGATGTTACAGTTGCAAACAGGGCTTATTAGAAGAAGGGCTTTGGAATGGAAGTAGCCGTTAGAATTCATAGGTGGTAATGGGTTTTTAGACGAGTGCTAATGGCATTTTGGGTTCTACTTTTTGTCGTCGCGGTTTTGCTGGTTTGCAAGGAAATACTTTTCTTTGACTTGGTTTTTTCGGCCGTCGTGTTTTGCTTCTTTCCAGATGTATCTATCCATCGTGTTGATGGGGGTGGTGGTAGTCAATAGAAAGAAAATAGATGGCTACGTATGCTACCATTTCCATATGACTTCCATCATTGCGGTAATTTCGTTTCATTCTTGGCGCCTCAGCTGACGCTGATGTTTGACTTTGCGCACCTTGACTTCTGTGTTCCTTCACCTTCTTGACCGCCAATGATATTCTCGTCTAAACTTTTGATCGTCATTTCTGACGGATGCATGAAGTTTTTGATACATCACGTCGATGCACACATTCACCGCCCAAGTTGTGTATCGCTCATGTTGTGCATTCAGATGTCACTGTTCCTAACCTTTTGGGAACACGCACTTCCGCTGCCCCTTTTACTTTACCCATCTAAAGTTGAGTTTGGATCGCTCATTCAGCCCCTACATACTCGCACGTCTCTTTTTTTACATCGATGAAATGTCTAAAACAGGTTTTTGATGAACCGTACCTGTGATTTCACACCCCCATCAGTTGCGTCGTTTGATCAATTTTGACCCAGATGACCCTCGAAGAACACTTACTTGGTTTGTTATGACTATTAAAGTTGGCCCCGGTGGCCGATTCTTGAGCTTAGACTTCATCGGTCGTCATTTTATTCGTCCACATGATGATTATTTCATTGTGTTTGCGCCCCTCTAAACTTGGCGGCAACATTTTTTTGAATGAATTCAATGGGTTTTTTGCTTTCGTCAGAATTCCGGGGTCTTCACATGGAGCCAAAAACAACCATGCTGGTTTTGAGTGCAGGGTATTCTGTATTCAGCATTCAAACCAAATGTAGCCTCAAAGCATGGAATGAATTAGCCCCCTTCATTCCGCTTTTTTGGCCACTTTTTCGACCACAATCATGTGGTTGCGCATTTCTTTCCGTCGCCTTCTTCGTGGTCCACTGATGTTGGTTTGGCCTGCCTTCTTGGAGCGAGTGCACTGCGTTTTCATAATTGCCAGGATGGAATTGCATTGTCAGTGGCCATGTTTGTGGCAGCCTTTTTTCGTGGTTTGCCTTGGCCAGTGTTCGAGAACAACGTAGGGGGCCGTCTGTCTGCCCTTTTTTAAACCAGCGCATTGTTTCCGAATCCATCCATCTAAAGGACGGCCACCGTGTCCCCTGAGGGCAGAGGTTAACATTTTTCCGTCTTTGGCTTGGCGTGTTTCGAGCTAGAAAAAAGTTAATGCAGCTTCTATCCGTCAGTGGTACCGGCGTTCTCTGCCGTTTGCGTTTGCATTTTTGACATGATAATAGTGGGGGATCGTATGACATAGATGGCAGCCAGTGGCGTCGTCGGCGTCGGCGCGCACCGACCCAAGGTTGTTTGACAATTTTGACGACGACGACGACGCTCTTTGTGGCTCCATTACTCCATCTACATTATATTAGGTATACCTTGAGACCCCGTTTAGACCAGCAACAGAGAGGTTGTTGTCGATAGCAGGCAGAGGGCTTCAAGCATCGTAGTTCCCATTGGTGGCTTCTATTTTAACCCACGAGGCAGGCAGGCCGCTGCGCAATGGGCACATAAATAGCTTATATGGGAATCAGCACCCTGTACTTTGGCATGGGTTGGATGTTTGGCACTTGTCATGCGTGTACCCATTACGTCAATATCGTCATCAGATACTCTTAAAGATACATATGCGCATCCTTTAATGCAATTACATTGTTTTCCAACAATACTGCTCCAGATGTCAGTCAATTGAGCCAAATTTGCCACACCCTACCGACCCCACTGACATCTGGTGTAAGTTGATTAGGGTACACGCTAAACACGTTAGTTACGGTAGTTTCTTGGGTTCATTCGATATTCTAAAGACACAAGATGGATTAATAACACTGAAAGCCGGTGCAAAGGCGAAAAAACTCACTTTGGCATGCGTTTCACTGCCGCTTTTAGACGTGCCTTATCATTATTCGCCGTTCTTCCGTGTGTATCCTTCGTTTCCATTACTTTCTCATGCGTTCTGAGCTGGGTTCCCTCGCCTCAGGGGTCCAACATGTCTTTTATGACAGCTCTTGTATGAAGATCTTTGCCCTTTTCCGGCGACATGAAGCACCACGCTTCTGCCACGTCGGGGAGTATTTTGAGCCTCCCTCGGTCGGCCCTCTGTCAGTCATGGGTGTTTACCAATTTTACAGCTTTTGTAAACATTCCAATTTTTGGGGCCGAGGCTGTCCATCCGGACAGCAGGACTATTATGGTTTGTTGTCGGACACAAACCCATGCAAGCAAGAAACACAGTATCTTTTTTGATGCTTTTTGTGGATAGGGTTTCCATTTTTAGCCGGAAGCCATAGTCTGCAGCGTGGTGTTTATGTTCTACGTTTTTTGATGGAGCTATAGTTTTACTTTACTGAAGTTGTTTGCATTGTCCAGAGTACGTGGATGCATAGTTGGATTCCAATTCAGGCGGTTATATCATGTTAACCATCTCTACCGTCAGAGGTGGTGAAAAACACTTCTTCCTTGTTAGCTGGCTTGTTTGTCGCCAGTCGAAAGTCATCTTAACAAGGACCTTCGTTCATCGAACGATGTTTTAATAGCCCTGTCTTTAAAACGCGGTAAACTGTAAACCAGCCTATCGGGAGTGCGACAGGCACCTGAAGGTCTGCTTGTTTGTTCCCGTCTGATTAACCGGCTTACAAGTACAGCCGCTGTCACTTTGCTATCACTTGAAAACCCCTTCCCAGCCTCGTAGGTGATCGTCGATCAGTCTAAAGACGAACAAGCCTCCCAGCTTACTTATCGTCGTAGTCCTCGAAGGTGGTCGTTGTGTTGACCGTTTAATTTCACTCTGCATACATTTGACAGCTCCTAGGTGCTAGGCTAGCGTGCGATCCACGTGTACTTCACCGGCAAGTGCACGAAGACCTACGGCACACACAAGTTATTATCAGCGATAGTCGTAGGAACCGTAATTGATCTATCAGTGATTAGTTTTTGACTTTCAATAATTCACAAAAACAAGGAAGTCGTCAGAAAACTGTTTGTCGGATGATTGACGGTCGGGAATGGCTAGGATCTGAATCATTCCAGACACCGTGGAAAAGGGCAAAGGCCATTCCATAGACGGCTTGTTTTTCACATTAGTTTGAGGCTGTCTGTTTTTAGTTTTTGGGCCTATTGTGTTTTCAAAACGCCCATTTGTCTTCGTCTTCTGAGCTTCATTTTTGTAGACATAGCAGTGTCCATTTCAGAAGCCAGTCAAAACACTAGAAATTGAAAGCGGCTTTACTTGTTGATATTTTTTCGAAAAAATTGAACTTTCGGTATTAGCCAAGTCGGTCCAGTCCAGACGATTTAGCTGATTCATTCGAAAGCTCTTTACACTTCTCGCGCACCCAGTGCGTGTTAGCTGGTTAGCAGTTGTTTGGGTAGCTCTTTGTCAGTGCTGCGATCAGAAATGAGTCAGCCCATAGTTCAGTGCATCTATAAACTGAGCTCGCGCATCATCGAATCGGAAGTTTAGGGTTTGCGTGTGTCGTTATTGTGCTCCGATTGGGGTTTCTTCGTCGACCGATCAAAGCCTACGTAGCGAGTAGTCGTAAATAGACGTAAACCACCACCTCCTTCGCCGCGGTGATTCTATTCATTCGATTGTTATTTAACACGTCCGGTGCAAGGCAACAAAGTCAAAATACATAGATAGACTAACTTCCGTTCGATCATTTGCGCTGACGCTGACGCTAGTTTGCGATCGGTCTCACAGTCCCCCAATTCGGGATACAGTGATCCTTGCCCCTGTAGCTTGTACGAACTCTCCGCCGCGGGGGGTTAATAATAGCAATATTGGTCTGTTTCCGGTCTCACGCTTATCTGTGAACGCGATTTTTGCTATTTTTATGCCCTTTGTTCTGTTCTCGGCATCCGTGGACGATCCTTGCTGTCTTTTCTTCAAAACATAATAGTAAAAAATAGCCATCAGGAAACAGCAATGTGGTTCCGAGCCAGATGGGGCCAATCTCATCAGCTGGCTCGTAATCACCGTCCCCGAAAAATGGGAATGGCCTTGCTGACACTCTGATCTATGTGTCAGGATTGGTTGTTGTTTTTTTGTTCCTCTTCCTTTTTGCTTTGGGGAGTATTAGTTGGCTCTTTTAAAGACCTTTGCTCTTTCATCGGCTGATAGTGAGGCTCGTCGCAGCTGGCATATACCTTGCATTCAAGCTTCAAGCCAGTGATGGATTTCCTTTTTCCTCGAAAATGTATAGCCTGATAGTTGATCGACCAAAGCTTTTTCTAGTTTCAAGTTGCAATCATTGTACTTTTTCAAGATCAAAGACGTTTTTCGTTCAGTTGGGTTTGATGGGTAAATCCGGTCAGAGTCAAAGTCAAGCTTACATCACTTACTGGAGATTTGCGCGTTCCAGCGCGATCGTACTTGGCGTACCTTGTGCTTCTTGTTTAGCTAGCCCAGATGATCTCATCGTGATCTCATCGCGTTGCTCACGGAAATGCTATTTGGGGGCCGATTGCACATTCCAGAGCCCCGCTGGGCTTTGCACCTGCGCCTTGCCTTGAATCCGCTTGCGCAGCCTGGCACCAGCCGAGCAGCTGATCGCCGGGGCTAGCGGCCAGTGGCGGCTTCCATGTGATGACGCAACTTTTTCGATTCAAACTTTCAATGCCTTTGGCGAACCTTGGGGGTGCATTCCGATCGTGATCGCGTGCCGTCTTACTCCGCCCTTTTTCGAAGACCCACCTTTTTGAAGTTTCATATAATGGCAGCTTGCATGAGGGGAAGTGGGGCTTTGGATTAGCTTGACTGATCATAATTTCATGATTGAATCTTTCAGATGATCGACTGTGCCCATCTCCGCGTCCAAGAACTACGACCTGAACTCTCGGCAACCCTGCGCAACTACCCGAAAGTCATGACGACCCGCGACTTGTCTGACATCGACCCGGATAAGACCATCACTGCCGCCTCGACTGCCCCGGCTTCCAAAGTGGATGTTGTCTACGTTTCGACGAGTGCCGTCATGGTCAAGGTGGATCCCCTCACGCCACGGCGTTCATCCCTCAGCTCGCGCTTCCAAGTATCGCCGACTTCAAATGCGCCCCCTCCGCGACGATCCTCGACCCCTTCTGGCCCTCTCCATGTTGATGCCAACCTCAGTGCACCCGTCTCCACCAATGTGATCTCCCCGAGTGAGAGCATCGATTCCGGTGTCGCCTCGCCTGGTGCCATGTCGGACATTGCTCGCTTCCGTGCCAGTGAAGAGCACGTCGTCCGTGGCTTGAAGCTTCGTGATCGCTCGGCTTCTGAATGTTTCCCGCAACAATACAGCGTCCCCAGTGTCCCTGGCCTTAAGGGTATCCTCAAGAAACCCAAATGGCACTTTGGATCTGCCCCCTCCGACCAAGGCAACGCCCTCCGTCGATCTCCAGCTACTTCGCGCCTTCTGTATGCCCGAAGCGTGAGTGAATGCGTCGATGGAGCTGATTTCGATGAAGACTACGGCAACATGAGCATATCCGCGTCGACTGAGACGATTGCCTCCAGCTCGCCGCCCCAGGAGAACCTGATGTTCCGGGTCGATGAAGAAGACGAAAACACGGAATCTGGGCTGAATACTGCCGAAGACTCGGATTCCGCTGATGCCACGACCCCGCCAGCGACGGTCATGCGAAAGAAGCGTGTCAGCTTCAGCGAGCATGTCCAAGCTCGAATCTATCGGTCGAATTCGTCGGTCGCCGGTCGCGACAAGCGGAAGAAGCAGCAACAACGTGTTCGACGTGGATCTGGTTCCGGGTCAGAATCCGGGGATGAAAGCCCGATTGTTGAATCCATTGTTGAGGATGCTTTCTCGATGACTGCGAGCGAGCAGGCTTTCCTGGGAGAAGTCGCTAAAGGTTAGTAAAACCATCTTTTTGTGGAATTTTTGTTCTAAAATGGTCGGTTTCAGAAATCTCTGCCGCAAATGCCGCCTTCTCCGGTCCCGAATCCCCGTCCAAGCGAGCCGCCCGCATCACATCGACAGATTCTGCCATTGGCGATGAAGAGGACGATGGCGGCTACGACGAAGAGGTCGATGTTTGCCTCGAGACACTTCGCGTCGCCTGATTTCACTCATTTGATCTGAATTCCACAGAAACTACGACTAGCCTGCCCTCATCAGGCGCCAAATATGTAAATACTGTTTTTCCAACTTTGTTAATTAATTAATTAATTAAATTCCTATGTACATTCCTACCTTTCGTATTAACTAAAAACTGTAAATCTATCTCTATCATTTCAAAGGTTGATCAGGTCGCACGTCCCCCGACGGCTTATCCCCCACCCCTTCAATCCCTGTAAAAAAGTTCCCATCCCCATCCTCCCCTAATCCTGTCAACAAGGGTCTGTTAATAATCTCTATCTCTGTCTCCAATGACAAAATGTACAAAGTTGTGCTGCAATAACGATGACAACCGTGTTTGTTTAGTCGATCGATTTTAAACCTGTATAATTAGTTAATATGTGTTTTCTATCATTTTCGGGATTGTAAAAAGTACGTAGTATCAGTGAGGTCTTTGCCCTTCATAGAAGGGCGGAGCTTCCCATCCCGGGTTACTGTCCCATGCATTTTTGTTGTCCGATGTACTGTAATAATTTTAGGTTGAATCTTTAAGTTGTATGTCTAGACATTTGGTGATCTTGACCTGTTAATTCCTTAATTCTTTAAGTTTTCATTAGGTGGTATGTGCCACACGATCGGACGAGTTCTATTGACTTTTCAAACGGTTTGCATGTTCTTATTAGATTGTTACTCATTTCATTGTTTTAATGTTTTATGTTGAAAATAAATGTTTTATTTAATTTGCATTAGTGTTATGGCTTGGCACAAGACAAAGTTGAAGTTTATGATGAAGTCTTGTTTTTTCGTTGCGCAAAAGCGATAGTTTTGTCGACGACATTGTGGATCGTGCAGCGATTCTTCATGAAGGGGTCGCCGAGAATGTAGAAGTCTGAGCTTGAGAAGACGTTGAGATAACAGTAGGAGGTGCCAGTTTCAAGAAGGAGTTCCTTTCCGGCGATTGTGTGCTGGATTCCGGCGATGGTTAAAGTTAGGTCTGGGATGGTGGTGGAGCATGGGAGGATACCGTTGAAAACGCCGAGAGAATTAGATATCTGGAAAATTGGGAGTTTTTACATTCGTAAAGAAATTGGGTGAAAACATGTTCCGGTGGAAGAGACGTCACACCGGACACACAGCCAATTTGAATACATTGTGCGTATCATTCTGGACGCACACGCTATCTTTTGGCTGTGTGTCTGTCGTTTAAAAGGCGTTTCTTATGGGACATCTCTTCCGCTCGTTGTTCTCATGGAATTAGAAGGTTGTTTTTTACCTCTCTGACAACAACTCGTGGAAAATAGAGCGCACTCGTGCCACTATCAACAATAGCATTAAATGATGGGGCTGTGAGCGCTGTCGAACCGAAATTCACCCTACAAAACTGTCATTAGGCCTATCATTGTAAACTAAAACCTACCCAGTAACATCAACAGTCCAATAAGTCGAAGTCCCAATGGAAATCGCCGGTCCTGTAGCTTCACAATTCTCTGAATCAACACCGCCAAAGTAGATGTCCCCGCCGGGGCTGCCATCTTCTGCGTCATACAGCAAAATACTGAACCGTGGATCAGACATCGCTCCAGCTGTGTAAGCAGTGTACAACGGTGTTTTCCCATATTCGGTGACACCTTGTTCCGGTCCCAGGCCGAACAGGGATTGAACATCACGCATGTCCTGGGTTCGGATGGCTAGGCCTATGTCCATGGATGGGATTGTGACGTTTGCGAACTGAAAGTCCACCTTTGTAACAAAATTCAAAACAAAAAGCGAAAAACTAACGCTTAAAGTATCTCTGCCGATCTCTACCTCAGCCGCACCACTACCATAACTCAAAATCGTCATAAGACCAAGTGGGCGATAAGTAGAAGACGCTGACCGATAGAAAGAGGGAACATCAGCACAATCTCGACCTCTACAAGTGCTATCCATGGCCCAGAAGACGAAACTACCAGTGTCAAAGTCAGTTTCGAGCACTTGGGGCGGTGTTCCGATGGTCACATTGCCTCGGTACAGCATGCCATTCGAGGCGGGGTCGAGAATTTCGCTATTACTTACAACGTTGGTTAATGATGGAGAGACGTAGCCTTTGGCGGATTTGTTTTTCCGAACATGGACCTTGTTCGCGTTCACTAGAAGCGGGAAGACTAAAATGACAAAGAGCAGCATGATGAGTAGACTCAAACTGGCGGAATTCCATGAGGAAAGCGATGCTTTTATGGACGACCGATTCAACGGGGAAGGGATTTACCAAACACGGAAAAAACAGTGTGTCCGCATTGATCCCGTGCATCATCAGAGTACAAAGAGGGGAACCAACAGTTCAGTCCGGGTCGTTGGAATCAATTAAATCACTAATGTGTCATAAAAGCATTGCTTTTTGCATCAATTTATGTAATGTTTAACCGTCAATCATGGTGATAAATCACAAACTATCACTCTACCAGTTCAGATAAGCTGCAAAGTAGACCAGAACGGCAAGCACAGCCCCCCAACCCATGCCAATATGATTCGCATTGCCGCAGGCATCGGTGCACAAATCGCCGCTATCGCAATACATGTACTTGATGTTGACTCCTTCGTAACTTCTGAAATGAAAATTGACCTGTTAAGCCTTACTTAAAAAATAATTTGGCCCACCCTTCGTTGCATGTGTTCGGGGAAACCAGGACCATACCATAACGAGGATACTTATAAAGTTCGGGTTTGTTTAGCGTAATTGATTGATCGAGGCACTCGTAGATATCAGGAATGAATTCTCCGAAACCAAACTCGGAAACAAAGTTATGCTCTAAATCAAAAATCGGCTTAATCCAATCTTAAGAAAACAATTTTGCTTTAAAAAAAACTTACGGTAAAGGCATGCACGGCAACCGCTGACTTTCTTTGTGTTCTTTTTGCCTTTCGTCGGATAAAGAATGCCGCTATAGCGATCAAAGTTGTGATAGCATGTCAGGCTCGGAGGGGGGTCGATCTTAAAGTTACAGTAGTCCGTCGCGCAATGACGGATCTTGCTTCCGATACTAACGGTTCCACTAAAATTTAAATGCCCATAAAAATTTAAGCCAGGTAATCAGATAAACTCACTCAGAAAGGCGCACATCTTCGATTTCATCCAGAGTGTAACCGTCAGTCATCCCGAAAGCGAATTTGCACCCATGGATAGTATGTACTGCATCAAGAACTGTATTGGTTCGAACGTAACAAACGTCGCACTCTTTAAAGTGACCGTCAACATCTTCGTTTATAAATGCTGTCTCGGATGAATGGCAACGCACAGCAAGGGCAACCATGGCATAGCCCGACAACAGGAGGAGCAAAACCACTCCAATCCCTTTCGAGGGCATCGTTCTGGGTAGACTGGAGGGGCACAAGGATCACTGGAAGGGCATACAGTGAAGGTCGGCTTCTGAAACTACCTGATTATGGTCTGTCGAGGCCTGTAGGCAACCAACCTATGCCTCGATCGGTGATCGGTCTCGGCAGCTTCTGGCGTCGGGAATCGACCAAACTGATGGACTGGAGACGGTGGTTTGGGCCGTCTTGTCTTTTTTGGTGTTTTGGCTTTCAAATTTGCATACATTTTGAATAATTATTCTTAAAAAAGGCAAGTTACAGTATGACACAACCCAAAACCGGTCAAAATCCCAGCCATGTCAACACAACCCCCCACAGATGCATAAAGTCACTCACAGAAGTATCTCACTAGAAACTTACCCGAAATGTACTGCATTGACACGACTTTTCGCTGGATTGCTTTCGTCGTTGTGGCTGGAATTGGGGTATTTCGTAAGTTTGCCAAACATACTTATCGTCCAAGTTGTAACAGTCTAACGTTTCAGTTGTATGTATTTTCTTTTTCGCTTCACATTAAACTTTTGGAATTTTCGACAACAACTTTCGTCATATGAATTTTGAAGTCGCCAACTATTGTCTTGACAATACTGCTCGTTGGGTTGGATTTATTACTTTATGTTTCATTGTGGTGTTTTGTAAGTTTATCTAGTTATCATTAAAGTCAAAATTGATGAGTTTTAGTTATATATCTGTATTTGCGGTCACTCCAGATTTGAGTTTTCTTCGATAATTGACGCTTTTTTCAACTTCTTATCCGGATTTTCATCGACTGTGTCAACAACCCAACCGCCTTCCTAGGATTTGTGGTATCCTAAGTTAAAGAATATCCATCACTCTGTAAAAATATGTCTTGTCTGAAGCCAACTGGCCGCTGGATCGCTTTTATTGCTTTGGCTGGAATTGGGGCGTTTAGTAAGTTTTATTTCCGCATTCTATTTCATAAAAATAAAAGTTTCAGTGATCTGTATTATGTTTTTCCATACCATCTGAATCATCCATATGGCCAATTTGACTTTTAAATGACCCAATTGGTGACGAATCGATGTATTTTGCAAAATGACCAAAGTTTAGTGTGTGAAAATGTAAAGATGTGAAAATAAATAAACTTCCTCAAAACCAAAGTTCAAATGGCAAACCCTGCCCTAGGCTAACAGTTGTTTTTTTCCGTGTCTGACCCGGTCTGATAATGCGAACGTCGATCGACCAACGGCGGTAGCGTTAAAAACGCACAAAACAGCCGTTGGCAATGAGAAAGATCGATCGCAGTCGGTCGAAAACGTGCATTTTGTGCTTTCTCTGCTTTTCTGATGGCTGTAACCCTTGCCAGATTCTGTTGTAACTGCCTTTTTTGATACCTTTTAACTGTGTTTGCCTTCGCCATGCTTTCTTCTGAGACACTGTATGCCTTCCCAATATGGACAATAGCCTCCCTTTTCCGGATGTAGATGTAATAAAACAAACTCTAAACAGGTTTTTTTACACTTTTACACTCCCAGAGGTCGAACAGAATCATGTTCGTTTCCCCAAAAGAGTGAAATAAAATAATAGTGAACGATCCAGTCAAGGTCTTTTTTTTGATTTTTTCCTCCCTCAAAGGCAAGCCCTGTGGGCCCAAAAGTCGAAGGGTGTTTTACGTTTTTGTGTTGATGGTAAAGCAAGCCCAAAGTTTACTTTAGCGACACTTTTACACTTCCGCCCTTGCCTTCACCGACCCATATGTCAACATTAACCAACCCCGATTTACCGCCGTTTTTAAACCCCCGCTTGCCTTTGCACTGCCAGAGACACAGCCACAGGGGCACAGTTCGATCAGGGTTGCCAGTTGGTGTCAGGGAAAACGTGACTGTCTACGTCTATTTATCGAGCGGGCATGGGCGTCGGATTTTTGGATGTTTATAGTTTAGTTTCAATGTCACAGAAGCTCAATTTAAACTTTTTATGTATAAAGTTTAGTCAAATCGATTATGGGAGGTCCAAAATACCCATGGACCCCAAATGACATCACTCCAAATGTAACCTTGACTTGTTTAGTGACAACCCCAAACGGAAACCCCGACGCGGAACATCATAAATCTTTGTCTCGGTGGTTTTGTTCTTCGTTCCATCGCTTCCGCGTATCGAGTTTCTTGATTTCCATTCACATTGCCCACTTTTTTTCAACTGATATTGATAGTTTTTTTGGCTGATTCACGTTTCAACCCTATCACACTTTATTTTTATCATAACAAAGTGCATATGATTCTGTGATTCATTGCTTTTGGTGTATATATTTGCATTCTGACAGCTTATTTTCAGTTTAATTGCGTTTTCAAACGTCTAAAAACTTCAAATGGCATACCTCGGTTGGGCAGTCTTCGTCGTTTTCGGCCTTTTAGCCACTTTCAGTGAGTTTCTTTAACCCTTCCGCTTGTCCTTCCCCTTTAGCATTACCTCTTCCTCAGTTTTTGCGATCATGGTTTTAAAGATTGGGTAAACGCCGCGGACACCTGCTATTCCGGCCAAAACAGTCGCTACGCACCTAAGCAATGCTCTTCCGGTGGCAGTACTACCAGCTACACGTGTCAAAAGTTTGTCTGTGAAGGCGGGAAATGTAAGCCCTTTTGCCTTTTACAACTTTTCATACCGTAATCCACCCCTTTTAGCCCCCTTTACCCTTCGTACCTGTGCCAATGCCAACACTGGCTGCATTGCTGGGCCCCGTATCTGTCAATTCAGCGGTGGGCATGGCAAATGTCAACGTTGTGAAAACAACCTTTGCAACGAGTAAAGTCATCAGAATCGAGGGGTTTTCCGCCGTATTTCACCTTCCAAGACAAACAAATTTGACGCATGTGATCACCGTCTACGCTAAGCTTTTATACTTACATCACTGAATCTTTAATGTCCATTTCTCTGTTTAAAAATGAGAAAGACGGACAGATTTTTTATATACTATACTTACCATCATTGTGAAACAACGTTTTTCTATCCGTATCGGTGCAATATTACGGTTTTACTCTCCATTGTCGATCATTGTATCGTATATTTGCGAATTTTAACGATGAAAATAAAGACATTTTGAAGACATGAGAAAGTATTATACAATGTTATGCTAACAAATTCCATGAGATATTTGAAGGAAGTTTATTTTCGCACTTTTTTAAAATTCGTAAAAAATCAAAACAAACATAGCGGTCAAAGTGCGCTATGTCCATGGCCATCAGGGATTTGGGCATTGGTCCGGCTAATGCAAAGTAAACATTCCACTTAGAATAGCCACGACAACAGGTGCCGGCTAAGTGCCGTTTGCGCAAGGAACAATGCCCCGGTCAAGCATCCTCTAGCTAACCAGGCGCCTTTGATCAAATATTCACGCCCGAAAACGCATGCCATCCCCTCCCTGCCTTGAGGCTAGTGCCGCCCCTAGCCAAGGACAATACACCTCATTGGCGATGGACATGCGCGAAATATGAGCTGTTTCAAACAAGCCAGGACAGGAGAGGACCTAAAAGTGGACAACAGACTGCCTCAGGGCGTTGGGCAGTAGTATTGGCATGCATGCCGTTGTCGATCTGACCAGTCTACGTTGGAAAAGTTCGCTGTGAACAGTGGTTGTTTAAAAAATGGCCTTTGTCAAAATGTTGGCTGTTTTGGCCTTTTTGGGCGCCGCTATTCGTAAGTCTTTTTTGACAAAAAGGTCTTTCATTAATACAAATCGGTCTTTTCAGTCATGACAAACGCCGCCGATACGTGCCACGCGGGGCTCAATGCGCGCTACGCTCCGAAACAATGTGCCGAAAGTGGAAGTATCTGTCAGAAATACGTCTGTGAAGGCGGGCAATGTAAGCTATCGTATCTTTATGCTTCAACTTTTTGAAAAACAAATTCCAGCCCCCTTCACACTTCGCGCATGCGGTCTACCAAACAGTGAATGCGACTCCTTCCATCGAATGTGCGAACAATCCGCCGGAAATGGCACTTGCTTCACCTGCGCTGGTAACAATTGCAACTCCGCTGGTACGGTTGGCATTTCTGGCATCACCTTTGGTTGTCTTTTCATTTCCAAAGTCGTTGGACTTTTCTAACTTGTAAACTTTTTATGGTTGAAAACTGCCAATTTAAAAAAAAACGTTTAAATTTTATGAAAAATATAACTCAGATTGAATGAAATGAAATTACCTATGAAACGTATAATAAAGTAAATCTTATTGATCAGAAGCAATCTGTGTAGTCGCACCAAGAGAGTTGTACATTTGACGCCGTTCAGGAAGGAAGAATCGTCGCAGACTGTGGCCAATAAGCGTCAGGACTGATGAGATGCCGAGAACAACGCCAGAAAAGATGGTCATTTTGCTTTGGAAACTTTCACTGAGGGTTCGGCGGCGAGTTCGTTCACAGAGATAGGCTGGAATTTGAATTTAGTGAAAGTTTGAATCCTATCGATAATATATTGCATTGGACATTGATAGTCAATCGATACATTCGATTATCCGACAGTCGATGAGGTTTGTGTTAATTAAATATTTAACAGACGGTCGATTTTTTTATCGACGATCGGCTGCCATCTCATCAATAACATATTAATTTTTTGACATTCAATCGATACATTATAGCCAATAATTAAAAATGGCCTACCGTTTGATCCAAATCCGCTCCCTGTATTCATCGGCTGGATATCGATTTCCGGAAGCAATTCCAGCACAAATGGCTTGTAAATCTTCTCATTTGCATGGTGCAATGTTATGTTGAGACTGTCTTTACAGACAAACTTTTGATGTAACGGAGCGCTCACGACTATAGAAGTGTTTCGTGTTTCGAATACGATCGGCCGTTTTGAACGACTCTCTGAAACTCATCCTTGAATGCTTTGCAGACTCGATGAAACACACTCTCATAAACTTCCTCATAGACAACCTTTGCAAGTTGCCAACGTAGTTCCAAAATAGAGGGTTGCATTTCCTCATATCTTTCAACAAAACTGAGTTTCAAAGTTTTCAGACGATAATTTTGATTCCAGCGAGCCTCGATGAAGGAATGCTTCGTGACTTCATTGTGGAGGGCGCAGAAGCCTGCGATGGCTACTGTGTTGTTGCTGAGATCCGCGAGTTCGAGGGCAATATCCGATGAGTTTAGATTGAAATTATAAATGCGGGCCCTTAATTTCAGGTAGAGACATGGATGGCCTTCTGAATCGAGAAGACCAAAATCGCCATAAACAGGATCCTGGAAGGGGCGATATTCGGGGTTTTCGGCGCCGACTGATAAGAATTTCGATAAACTAGCTGTGAAAATAAGGCAAAAAATGCGTAGAAACATGGTGCCGGGGTAAAAATTAAAGAAGCACCGTCAAAAAGAAGAACAAAAACGGCCTGCCATTCAGAGACAAATCAATGCCCGAAGATGAGCAAATCCATTCCCGGCGTCGGAGACAGCTTTCTGGAGTGGAACGACATATTTGGGCCTTCAAATGGGGTACTCATGGAAAAGGCCGACCAGAAACAAATAATCCCTTGCCTGCGGCAGAACGGAGGAAAAGCTTTT
This sequence comes from Panagrellus redivivus, assembly GCA_000341325.1. Classification (NCBI taxonomy): domain Eukaryota; kingdom Metazoa; phylum Nematoda; class Chromadorea; order Rhabditida; family Panagrolaimidae; genus Panagrellus; species Panagrellus redivivus. The sequence continues at coordinate 122,250 of KB455053.1, forward strand.
CATAGTTTCTTTATTTTTTTTCATTTTGAGCGACAAAAACAATTATTCATTTTTTCAAGTTTTAAATTTTAAATTTCATAATTCAACAAATCCATGCATATCGTATCACAGCTCGAACAACATAGTAGTTTTAGCTCATTTAAATAAAAATAAAACGGATATTCTTTGATAACAATTTCATGAATTTCGCAAGAAAAAACACTGGGATTTTTTAAGTTTTTTGGTTTAAAAAAGTTTCGCTGACCCGTCATTACCGGTGTCAATTAAGAAAACGCTTGATTGGTTTAATGTCGTGGGTATTGTTGTTCGTGTAAGTTTGAACAAACCCGATTTCTTGAATTCGATGCGCCGGCGATTTTGAGCTTTTTGATTAGGTTGAGCCTGATAGCAGTCTGCTGATGAAACTGCCCAAGGGTGAGTCGGTACCAATCACTGGAATTTTGGAATTTTACATCCATTTAGAGTTGAAAAATGGCATTAATAAAAAGTTTAAAGTATGTAAAACTTACATCTTTCAGCAGCATTAGAAAGCTGAACAACCTTAACAATCACCGCAATAAAAATGGCCAAAATGGCCAGAATCGCCAAAAACATCAAAAACAAAATGACGAAAAGGACCCAATCCTCGATATTGTACCGGCCACGGATCCGTCTTCTGTCGAGGTAGCCATTTGTGACTGTGGATTGGGTCGGGGTCGGGCTCGAGTAATAGGTTGGGCCCTTTTCGAGCTCGTCGATGCTGGTGTTAGCTGCGGCGATGCGGTTTCGATGGTAGTTTGACATTGCGGATTGTGGTGGGGGCAATTCGCTGAAATGAGATGCTTTTCACACGTTTTTCAAAGCTGAGTGGTCGAAGAATGTGTTCACTGTCCGGAAATCAACGACTATATTTGCAATTGTAAGCGATCAAAATGTGATCATGAATCACGCCGAGAAAAACAAAGCTGACACATTTCAAACGATGAAGAAAGGAAATCTAAGTTGAAATTCAGACACCCTGAAGGCATAGATCAGCCAAGCCCAAAGTCTTACCCATAACTCGAATCCACCACGGCAGCCGAGTAATATTGCACGGATGGCGTGTGGAAAAATTGCTGATTGCGTGCGACGTAGGCCGGATTGGACCGCATTTATACAATAAAACTATATGGACAACGATAGCTGAACTTGCCAGTTGCAGGAATACTAGTGGTGTCAACAGCCTCAGGGCAAATACATGCACCTTTCAACCTACTCCGGGAGCGAGAATGAAAGTGGGAAGTGAGTGAAGGCCAATCCGGAAATTAGGTGTCTTTTTACCTGAGGCGCAAAAAGACACGCGAAAAGGCAAGGACAGTGTTTCAGAGGAGGGGACTACTGGCTTGGCTTGTTGGTTGACTGTATGGCTGTATGGATGCGAGAGAAGGTGACAAGTGACAAGCAAGTGAATCGGGATTCCATGTTGAACAAGCAAGGCAAGCAACAGGCACACGTTGACTGCGCGAGGCGATGGTTTTTGATGATGTTTGTACATGACTTGGGGGCTTTGGCTTGGATGGGGGAGGTTGAACTTTCGGTTTTTTACGGATTCTTGGGGGGAGAAGGCACAGACTAGAAGGATGAGGGGGAAATGGCTTTGTTTGGGTGTTGGGACTTCTTGATTTATTGTTTGGTGCGCCCCTGGGCATGGTTTGGCAACAGAGATTGCAGAAATGGTCACAAGCCAATATGAGAATGATAATATGGAGCCATTAATGGGCTTCTAAACTAGCCGTGGTGATGGAGATCATTATGGTTGACGATTATGTGTCTTCCGTTGCCAGCTAAGTCATGGAAACAGGCGAAAATGATCAAAAACGTCAAAATATTGCAAATTTTCAACCAAAGACACCAAATTTAGCCATTTAGTTTAGGTAAGGATTATTTCAAAACATCTTCACCCCTTTTCAAAATCAATCAACAACCCCAAACCCATCGACCACTTCGCGACTACCGAGGTGAAGCATACAACCGCGCAAGAGGACGTCCCGTCAGACGGCTTACCGCCCAACCCTGGTAGCTTTAAAGTTAAAGACAAACCGAGATAGATCGACCTCGACTCGGTTGAGTGGGTCCTCCTCCTCCTACTTCTGACATCTAAAAACCTACACCGACACGATCAATGATGATTAACCCTCATCTGCTTCAGACGTTCTTTTTCTTTAACTAATGTTGTATTGTAAATACAACATAACAGAAGACAAGGATAATCTAAAGTAAGAAATGTTGCCTTCACAGCACATTGCAGCCATCCACTGTTGCTAGAAGGCTACCAAGGGCGCCGGTAAACATAAAAACGATGAGACGCCACCCTCCGACATCCGAGTATTTTGTGCCTCGTGCCTCAGAGCAGAAGGTAGTCTTCCGTCGGGCAGCTTTACGTGGAAAAACACGATAGAAGCCGCATTGTTCGACACTATACAAATGCGACCCGTGTTCGAGTTGGACCCGAGAAGTTCGTCCGGAAGGGGAGAGCGGAACTTACTTTGAGCTTGACTTGGATGTTTGTTTACATATCTGCTTTCTGTAGACCGAATTTTTGATTTTTCAACATTGAAATTTTTGATGGTGCATCCGTTTTACTTTTGGAAAGCCATTTTTTGTACAGAGAAATGTTCTTTGATGAGATCGTCGGTCTTGACTGCTGAAAAGGGTGTTGAATCACAGCAGTCGAAGGTGTTTTCAGCTTCATCTCGAGTTACTAGAGGGTGAGTCAGCGTTTCGAGGGTAAAGACAGGCTTAAAATAGAGTTTTTAGTCTCAGTAGATGTATCATTCTTGTAGACGTTATAATTTTTAAAACAAAATTTGGAACAGTTCAATCAAAAAGTCTATTTTTAAAAATCTAATTCAAGACATTCTCAAACAGAAGCCCAAAGCGTCTTCCGTATGCAAATACTTCAACCTCACGTCTGCAACGTTACCTATCTATGTTTATTCACCTCGAAGAATAAGGATTATCACAACCCCGTGTCACCTCTATAGTTTCAAACTTTCTATGTTAGCACTTTTGCCAACCACATCATCGACGATCTTTTACGCGTTGAATTGGTTGCCTCTTCATTCAATGTCAAGTCTTGTCAACAAAAAACAGCATTATTTTTTGTTTATTCAAAAGTATACAATCAGTACTTCACATGCAGGACGTGAAAAAAACAGTACAAATACAAATTGACAACGTTTCCGACAACATTTGACTAGCTAGCTTTGACTTGATCCGACCAAAACACAAAAAGTCGGCATCGTCTAGCCATAGCCTCCGGAGAAGTCACATAAAACAGCTTTATTTCAACTCATTAAACTCAATGAAATGAGAATGTTGTCTTGATTTGAAAAAGTTGTGTACTATAAAAAGTCACCAGATTTGTGCCACTGGCACTGACATGAGATGAGACGCGATTGATACAGCTTACATCTAGTCAAAAAGTTCAAAAGGAGTACATCTGATGGGGATATCGGCATGCAATTAATCGACCTTTACGAACAACTGACATCGGCTAGCCAGCAACCAGCCGGCCGGAAACAAAGAATATGCCCTGTGGCAAAACTCGTCTGTCTTGTGTCGTCTGGGCTGTGACATTGTTATGTCTGGACTACGTCTGGCGGTGAGATGTGTTTCGCGCGTGTTTTGAAGGGTCTTCTTTGTTGTCGATGCAAGAGCAGATGGCATCATCAAGATTTCGTTTGAAAAAATACCGGTTACGACTGTCATGAAATTGAAGATTTTTGCATTTTGTAGTCCGACATGGGTAATGGCAGATGTATGACGGTCTTTTAATGAACGGTGGTTGCCATCTGTAAAATTTTTGACTTAAAAAGTTGGTTGGTTTAAAATTGGTTGAATTTCTGGTGTGAAAAATTGAGCTATTCAAAAGAACTTCACATTATTTACCACCATTTTGACATTGATGCCACAATTTGTCTCCCGGAAAACCCCAATCCGCCCATATCCGCCTTCCAAAAAGCTGTTCACCCCATCTGTTCAAACCTTCTCAAATGACTAAAACATGCATCTGTGTAACTAGTGTAAATCAATTGAGAATTGCGATCCATAGAAACAATACACAGGGCTCCCCCGCCGCATGACATGACTCCCACTGTCTGGTAAAAACAGACCCTCAAACCTTATTCACAATCATAAACAAATTCCCCGACGACGGCATAACAGGACCCTTTTGTTGATACCGATACCTGATTCATCATCATTTACGACACTATTTCTCTCTATTTCCATTTTCAAAGTTGACCTTTTGGGGTTTTTTGACCCGATTATAGCCCATTTTTGGCATTGGCATTGGCATAGATGGAACTTCATTAAGCTCCAGCCATTGTAGCCGGCAACTTCCAGGGTGGTCATCATAGTAATAGAAATTAAAATTAGTCCCCACTTCCCTGGGGGCAGGCCGGCGTCATTTTTAGCATGGCAGGTCCCCGCAAAATGCAAAAAGACAGCTCGGAGCTTCAGTTTTTTAAGTAATGCCAGAAAACAGAGGCGATAGACGTCTGGAACCGCCATCAATTGCCGGTTGTAATATCGTGCGATGCCGATGGCTGGGTTAAAAAACGTTATTAATCTTCCTAACTTGTTAGGTTTCGCGCGTCTGACTGACACTTCCGCATCTCCCTGCGCGATATGCGTGGAAAAAGTTGTCACGGCTGTCTGGGAATCTTGTTTTTGTGTTTTCAATGTCTGATTTTGCTTTTTTTGTTTGATTTTTTGAAGCAAAGTGAAATTAAAGTGATGCAATTTTGCGGTTTCAACCCCTAAATCTGAAATATAGCGTTTCCGGCTAAGCTTTTCCCATCTCAAACACAGAAAAGTCAAGTTGAAGGAAGTGTTTGATCAGGCCATGGCAGAAGCACACCCTTCTCGCCCTTTTAGAAGGCGCGTCGTGGCTCCATGACCGAAACCAGGACCCAAGGCTGAGCAAATAACAATGTCTATTTTACTTTTACGTGCATGTTTTACTGGCGGGTCTTGTCGGCGTCGGGGATGTCGACAATGATGGCCTTGTTTGGTCTGTTTGGAGAGGTACATATCACTCTTCCCTCATCCTTCCTTTGCCTATGGGATTGTTTATTGAACGTTTTTGGATGGGGTAACGGGAAACAAATGCACCCTTTGCCTGGTTGAGGGTTTACATTTGGATTGGAGCGAGCTTCAAATGGCTTTAGAAGTTGGTAAACTAAAAGCTTCTCCTACATTCAGCTATCATATTGGCTTTAGTCTGATCAAAGGCGTGGATCAACCGCAACATCTTTCCATTTCTCTCACTTTTTGTGTTGGTAAATCATCCAGATGTTCCCTCCTAGCGGCATTTTTACGTTTTTACGATGTCAAATGGAGGATGGCAAATCGCTTGACCGCAGTCGTCTGACAGCTCCAAGCCTATTTACAACCTTTAGGGCCGGATATTTTAGTCAAAATGTTTGCTTATTTCGAAAGATGTGCATTTCCTTGGCCTAAAAATTGCATCCCATCATATTTTTTAGCCTTAGTTTTTATTATTTTTCGATTACAGAGTCGAAAAGTGCACATTATAGCGCCTCATAACGTTGAAATGCATGCACGCCCACGTCCATGTTCACGCGTTTTATATTTTTACATGTATTCCAATCAAACCGATCAAATGATTCGAATGAATGACTGACATGTATCTGATACATACATACTACAACTTATAATCCGAAAGACCAGTGACCCTGACTGGTGTGAACTTTTTTGCCTATATTGAAGGCAAAAAAGTAGTTGGGTACACGTCAAATTAGATTTACATCACTTTTTATCAGCGTTTTCGCACAATAGACCAGTTTTTTTCTGGCGTTGGGCGACCAAAACTCACATTAGTCAATAGTCAACTTACAAGTGGAATTGTATCAGATTTATTGATAAATTTCAATGCGTATTCGATATTACAAACAAATTACATCTATAAAGTTATAAAGAAGCTAAGATAAGGCTATACCGACTCAAAATCGGAAATACTCGTCGCCGCCGGGAAGAAGTAAGTCGGCTTCCTTGGGGATGTGTGATACAGGTGATGGTTGCTACTCTTCCGCCATTGCCGGTATCCCATGATGATCAGAATGATGGAAATAATCTACAAACATCCTTTATGATGTTATATAAGTGAAAAATTTACCAAAAACATCATAACAGCGATCATGGTTATGGCAAGCAGGCTTTCGTAGGATAATGCCGGCTTCTGGAAGCTTACAATGTTGGAAATGATCAAAAATAGGGGTTTACAAACTTGGGATATAGTTATTTCAGCCAATTGAACACAGTCCGGCCAATCGTTTTCGGCAACCGTGCAAGCATCGACGCCTTTCAACACAAATAGGACCGAATTGATGCGCGGCGTGAGTGCTTCGCTGCCACAGCTGACCAGATGGGGGCTCCTATCGTCGAATTCGGTGGAGATCGGTCTAAAAACGTCTCAATTGATTGATTGGCGGCTTTAAAGGGTGGAACAAAAGGAAGGCGAGAGCGCCTTATGACGCGAAAAATGACTTTTATCGACAGTTTTGTGGTTGGTTTATGCACGGGAATTGATGGATCGCCACCGCCACAAAAAAGACACGCCGAGATGCTGATTGCACCGGTCTAACAGTGCTCTTTGGCTGGTAGGTAATAAAAAGATCAGTCAGATCGAAAAGGTAATGATCGACTATTTTTTAAAGGTGGGAAACACGTGACTTACGTGATCGTCCGATTGTTGGCAGTTCCATCGACGAGTTCAGTGAAAAGTAGCCCTGAGGACACGGAAAAGTGCTTCCGAGTAAAGGCTTTGTAAGGGTCGGAATCGGCATCGACTCGGAAACGGCGAAGGTTGGTAGTGCCAGATTTGAGGGCGGTGAAAGCGGAACGCATGGGAATTTCGAAGGTTTCGATGCGATTGGAGTCGATCCAATGCGTTCGTTTGAAAATGTAGAACTAAAAATTTTCACTTTTGCCAGCAGATCTCAATTTTAAAACTCACATTTTCCAAATAAGGATCACTAGCAAATCCAACAGCTCCCACAAACTTGGAATTCAACGAAAAAGAGTAAATAAGCGTGTTTTCCAGCGTGTTATCCCCATTTAGCTCCATTAGGAATACATGGCAAAACGGCAGGGCTTCATTCGTGATGACATACAGTAGCCCTGATGCTTGGTCGAAAAGAATTCCCATCTGAAAAGCCAAAACTTTTAACCTTCTTCAAATTTGTCAACTCACGATATCCAGATGAGCAAATTTGACCCCCATCTTCAACAATGTCCCAGCTTTACTCAAATCCAATCTCTTTCGATCCAAATCGCGTATCATATCAGGATCATCACCAGGGCGAGGTAGGTCGACCAATCTGTAGATCCAGCCATCTTTGGATTCCTTTTCGTAGTCGAACAGTTGCCGATATACGACCAAAAGCTTTGGAATTCGTGTTTTGATGGAGCCGTGTTGGAGATCATGGAAGTATAAGGTTGAAAAGACGGTGCCACAGGGGTAGCCTCGGTCGATTTTGGGGCTGAAATAGCAGAATTAAAGTTAAAACTTGTCGGAAATATGCCGTTTACAGGGTTGAATTCATCAGAAAAGGGCATGTTGAGAGGTCAGGATGCTGTTGGACAGAAATCTCACAATCAGACAGGCCGACGAAGGAATAGGCTTCGGTGCCGAGGATGGTTGAAATGTTGGGAGGGTTCTCAAAAGGCCAGTTGACAGCGACGACGGAGGCGATCTGGTAGATGAAAACAGCCAGACAGATAGCCACAGGCTCTGACATGGCTAAAGAAGGCTATGAGGACCGTAGAAGTGCGTTTTTCAGAGTGAAATGACGTTGAAATTTGTTTTTCATGCAAATTTTTGGTCTTCAATCAGCTATTTTTGCACTTTTTCGATCACTCATGCAAATTTCAAGCTATTTCTGGTCTTCTTTGACCCTCGTTATGCAATTCCATTTCCATTTCAAATCACTCAAATCAGTTCCACCCTTCCATGATTGAATTCCATTCCACCAACACCCAAAACGGCAAACATGTCAAGTCAAAAGTCGAATCAACCAATTCCTGTTACCATTTTTTTCTAATTTAACAAAAAAAAGTGTTTAGTCAGCATCGACGATACCCGGAATGGATAGCCGTTCACGTATTTCTGCGTGATGCGTGACATTGCTCCCCCAAGGCACGCACACACCCAAAAACCACATTTGATGTACCCGGGGTTGCAGACGCGTCGCACTGATCTTGTTGCCTCACCATCAACACGTGAATTATTCAAGTACACCCCCTGCTTCGGTCGCTGGCTTTCAATCAAGACCAAAAAACTCCTACTACTCCAAAAATACGCGATTCCGTGACTATTTAAAATATTTCACTGATAAATGCTTGCCGAAAGCGAACCGCTTTTTTGCAGCTGACACCTAATCGTTGGGGCGGTGGCGGCGTGGTGTTCGATCTGACAGCTACCGAGGTTTGCTGATTCAGTTTTTTTCAAGGGTGCATGCTTCTGATGAAAAGGGGTCGAGGGGGAGTGATACGGGTGTCGGTCAAAGGGCTTTCAATCATAAAATGCCAAAGATCAGTTTTTTGAGCTGGATTGTACTTTTAATTGGTAGCGTCTGTGCAAGCTTGAGCCAGCCTGGCATCGGTCGACCGAAGATTTCCCAAATTCCCTCTGAACAGGGTCATTACCCGCAGGTGATTACCGGCCCCCGCCTGCATACCACATGCTGCCGGAAACAGACTACTAAAACAAAGCCGATCTGGCATCAGCAGGCTATTCTAAAAGTCGTTCGCCTTCACCTTGCCATCGTTCAAAAGTGGCCTGACGCGTGCCGTGATTGATGACTACTGGGCTCGTCGGCATTGTCTCCCTCAGGGTGGGGGTTTCAAAAGGTGCAGTTGTCCTTTGGGCCAAACGAGACGCCCTTTTTGCAAGCTGATATATGAAAAGCGTTGCGTGCGCTGGTGCACCGGTGCGCATAGGCTGGCACCGACTTTTTTCACGCCACAAGTGTTAGTTAACTTATGTCGTTCAAAGTTTACTATAGTTTCGTTGTTTATCAAAAAACACACTTTCGAGAATTTTGCTTTTTCCGTCCCTAAAGTATAGCCCACCTCATGACTGGACTGGCTGGGCTTATCTTGCTTACACACTGGTTCGGGGCCTTATCACTTGACAGCGCCCACTATCGCTTGCTCTTTTTTGTTTCTTTCAATCAAGGTCGTCGATGTTGTCTACACGCTGCCCCGACAACGACAAGGACCCGCAAACGTGTACTTTTACCGGAACGGCTTCCGGAAGCCATTCATTTCGATTCAACGTGGCGATTTTTTTGGTTTTTTTCGACGGCTTTGCACAACTTTGCGTTTTAGTACCGTTGAAGTTGTGAATGATGCGTTCATAATCCGTCGAAAACGCACGTGTTGACTAACCTAAGCCTAAAACTATGGGAGATAAGTAGATCAACAACACGTTCACGCCGAACTGGCCCATTATTGCAGTTTACATTACTCGGCCGATTACGATTACGATCGCGTAGGCATTTGAGGACATTTTGCACGCAACTCGCCCCCGCTGAGTGGATTCTAGTCTTAATAAACAACCAAAACATAAACATCGCTTCGTCAATTTGTTGCAGTATAGTGATTTTTGCTCTATATCACCACCTTTTGGTCATCTAAATAAGTTAGTTGTTGCTTTTGGTGCACTACAAGTGATCACCCCACTTACACTTATACACGTGTGTTGATCATTGGGGTCTTTTGGGGGTGCCAATGGCAATCCCGATGGCGAGATGGACCTTTTCGACCAACTGCTTGCAGCACTAGTATTGCCATTCATTCAATCATCAGTTGGGTTGTGGGGGCAGCTATATGTTTTATAGCATACGTAGCGTAAGATAGCGTAGCATAGGGTTGGGTATCTCGGAAAAAACGGCATCGGAATGCGCTTTCGGTTGGTTTTTTTCCGATTCAATACACAATTTTCGAAGCAGAAAAACGTCGAAAATCGGAAATGAAGGCAGCCGCATTCGGGCTGGTTGTGAATCACCTGCCTGCAAGGTACATACGTCTGCGGTCCGATACAGACGCATACATACAAAGTTTTCAGCCATCGAAAAAGTGACTCATGACAACCTTCGAAAAGTGCGTCGTGCTTTCTCGATTTATGTATGACGATGCCCTATTCTATTCTTTTTTTGACGAATATTGGTTGGGGAATTCGATTTGCAGTGAAAAACTTTTCATTTTCACGCTCCAGAACCCCAACTTTCACCATTTAAGCCAGCTTTGACTAATTATGTTAACTTTTTCCCACCAATATCCCAACCCAAATCCATTAATCAACAATTTCTATCCATTTCCGCAATGGGTTAACTTAACTTAACCCAAACCCAACGTCATCCCATATCACCCGATCAACACTCCTTCGTTCAACCGGTACAACACAACGCCTAATGTAATGTATTCAATCTAACTAACTTTTTTGACCATGTTCATTCCCATGTTCGTTTCGTGTGCTACAAAAACTTGTTCCAATTTTTTACCGCCAACACCAACCCTTTTCAACGTTGTCGACGTACATTTTTTTTTATCATGCGATAGGAGCAAATATATCATTGCGAGAAATTTTCGGAAATCGGAAATTCGGAAGAAATGGAATCGAAAGGTCCGGTCCGTTCACGAATGAACGCCTGGTTGTTGGTTGGCGACAAACAATGTATAACCCCGATTCGGGCGGAAGCTGCGTGTAGTCGGAGTTATCTTATAACATGAAAATGGAATAGAAGTTTGCCTTTCGCTTTGCATCACTTCGCGCACCACTAGAGTAGCTTTTTTTATTCAATCAAAGTCCTTATTTGCGTTTTCGTTTTTCGTGATTGGGGTTTTGATTTGAAAAGTGAATGCAAATACGTTTCTCTGGGCTGGTATATATTGGATTCTGCAAAATTGGGGCTTTAGAAGGTGTTGACCGCGTTTGGGCGTTGCAGCTGACTGGCTTGAGATACAAGTTGCGATGGGATTAGGAGGATCAGGAGAGGGCGGATATCCCACATTCCATCGCGATTTCCTCTCTGCGCGATGGATGGATGGGATATCGATGTTGATGTTCGCGATCTCCCCCATCACATCATGCGCAACAAAACAGTAGCAACATCCAGCAAGGAAGCGAAAAGGAATTTCGTATCGAAAACGCGCGTGCGCGGCGACACCCGTCGGCACACACACAACACGCGGATGTCACATTTTTTTTTGGTTTTTCATTTCCCGATTCGATCCAATGCAATCCCAAATACAATCAACATCTGGCTGGCTCGCGAGCCCGTATAGTACCTCGCTTCCGCCCCGCGCGCTGGCACCCATCTGTGCCTGGCACGTCGCCAACTCAGGTCATCCGCAAGCCCAGTTCGCGCCTATTGTAGGAGTTACAGTGTGCACCAATTCGGCGTCAACGCGCAGTCCCTCGCTTTTTTGGCGCGTTTTTTTCTTTCTTGTAGTCCATCCAAAAGTGCGTTTCGTTTCAACCTTGAAAGATTGCATTGCACTTATAATGCCCTTCCCTCCCTCTGGCACGATTGGTCCTCACAACTCATAAACACGTTTTTTTCATTCTCGCTTTTACTCCCTCGTGTCAGGCGGTACCAATAATCCACGCACACGGCTTTCTCGCGCATTGGACAATGGCTACTGTACTGTGCTAGAGGCTGTTTTTCCCGCCATCATGGCTTGCCCCCAGGGCATGCAGCAGTACGAACGTAGTAACTCGAGGACCTTGTTTACTTGTTTTTTGTTTATTGCTTCACTCTCTGTGACTCTATTATATTCTTTTCTGCTTTTTGGTGACAACGTAAAGCCTTCCTCACTGACGGTGACGACGTCAAAAGTGTTGTTGTTTCTTTCGAGTTTTTTTATCGTCAATAGTAATAGTAGTGGAGCAGAGTTCACCGTCACCTTAGTGTCGATAGATGTTTGCCTCCTTCAAGGCATGATGTTGATGAAAATGAAGATGATGTGCTGGTCGGTGCGTGCCGGTACTCCTTTTGCTGCTACGGTTGCAAAAAGGCAAGAGGGAAGGAGTTTGTGTTTTGGATGGCTATTGTTAGGCAGTGAAAAGGAAGGAAAATTTTTAAGTGTTATGACTGGGGCGGCGAGCCCTGGGGGTAGACAGCTGGACTGGCTGGGAGGGCTATCATGGGTGCGCGCACGCGGGTGTGCGGGTGGGATTCAATGACCTGATTACTGGCTAATTTGAAGTACAATGGGTATGCTTTAGCTTTAGCTTTCCCCCATTCAAGTGCATTATGTCCTCTTAATGCTCCCCCTTGATAGGTGTGTCGGAGCTCGGCGTACCCTTCAAGCTCAAGCCGGATCAAAGCCGCCTTTCGCCATTCACATCGAAGAAGTGAGGGCGTTAATGCGTTTATACGGGACAACGACCTCGTGGTCCTTCTCCTCGTGGGCTCACTCGCCGTTGGTCAACAGCAGTCACAAAACACTACAACACGACCAAGACCTCCCCCAGTGAGCCTCCGGTCGGTCAGCTGGTCGTGCTTGGCGGAGTGCCAGGCAGTCGCGCGCGAAAACTCGTGGGACGCCAGCAGCATTGGCTGATGGATGGAAATTGTTCCTGGTGTCGCTCCCCACCCCTCTGAAACCCCTCGTCCCCCGTTTCCCGAAGCTCATGGCATCGATTATGCGCCTGTCTGCGCGCTGTCGCTCACCCGCGCCCGACATGGGCACGGCACATGGCCATGGCCAAGGTCCGTGTAGTCTGTTGAAAAGCCGAGTCGAGAATGGCACCACACCACGGCACTCACTTCCAATTTGTTGCGTACTTTTTGCTTTCTTGTCTTTGGTTTTGATTTCGTCACATCTCGCTCGAGATTAGGTTGCAAGGCTCGACCAGCCAGCTTGTCGACAGTCTGTCTGCGTAGTCGTGAGGCTCGAGGTAGTCCTAATCCTTAAGCTTGGGGTCACTCAGCCGGCTAGACAGTGTTTATTTTTTGGGTTGAATAGGCCGTTTTTTTGGGTGTTTGGCTGGCTAGGTACTATCAACCGCCTACGGAGTTGACTCACATCCGTTTCGTCGTTTCGTTGCCCCACTGGAAGAATGAATGTTACTCAATGTTGCAAATGATGTCGAAATCCATCCAGCCTCCCTCCTACGCTGCCCTTTTGGTTTTTGGCCAAGGACAAGAGGTTCACCCTTCGTCTTCGCCCAGGCAACTGTGCCTTGAACTATAAAGACCCGAACCTCAGGTCTGGAGTTTTTCGCGCCTCGATCCCCAGCGAGAGAACATTGAAAAAGAGGAGACGAGGGACCCGACCTCAGGTCTTTCGTTATAGGAGTTCGATCGGGCCCAGACCTCAGGTCGGGTCCGGTCGAGGTGCCCTCCTCTTTTTCAATGCTCTCTCGCCAGAGACCTGAGGTCTGTCCCGCCCCAGACCTGAGGTTCGGGTCTTTATAGTTCAAGGCACTGGCATGGCCTTGAGGGAACGGACCAGCCCTGCATCGTCCAGCAGGCAGAAGAACACAAAGACGCCGACGAGCACCGTCTGCAATGTGTCGTGTCGCCAAACCCCCACCGACTCACGTGAACCCCTCATGAGCCTATCACGTTCATCTTACGGGGACTCTCTCACTACAGGCGTGGTGTGGTTGGAAGGCAGGTAGTTTTGCTGCGTGATGCTCGTCGACCCCCTTCAACCCGGTCACTCCTTCCGCCTCCGCAATGAAACTGCTTCTTCGCATCCCGGGAGAAAGGGACCGGTGGTCGTGGTGATCGACTTCGCCTTCCAGTGGGAAAGGAGCTTCTTCTTCGGGAAGCAGCGCATCTCGCCACCAGCCTCCTTGACAGCGCCTGGGCGAGATACTCCCCATGAGGCGCGCACTCGGCGCCGCCTGACACGCCAGGCAGGCATCATCACATCGCCATCATCTCATCAGGCTGGCTGGCTCCTGAACTGACGGCCTTCGCGATCTCCATCATCTCGACACTGGGTGCATACGCAGTAGTAGGCACCACCACCATCGAAGATAGGAGCGTCGTCATACACGCAGCTGGTTGCCGCGCAGGGCCAATTATGCCGGTCCCGCCTGCTTTCGTCATACCATGATGACAACGAACCCCGACGGCGTCGGGCGCTTCAAGGTCATTGAGGTAGCCGAGGTGGTAGTACCCAGCGTCTTCCACTCCCCCCTCTGCGTGGTGCGATACGCACCCGAACTGGCCTAAATTCCATCCATTGTTGTCACTTTTATGTATTTCGAAACACCATTCCAATTCTTCGCATAGTTGGCCCCTTGCCCATCCAAAGTGAATCGAATCTCGAATCGAATTGGCCATCACTTTACGGGGTTTAAAAACAGTCCAAACTTCACAGACTGCCCCAGATGCCTGATCTCTCGTTGATTCTCCCCTTCCCCAGCCACGACTGGCTATTATATTCATTGCTCTTTAGCCTGTCTCGCCTAGCCCGTGGGTCCGTCCGCGTGATGTTTACGTTTACACGTGGGGTGGAACGGGGGACGACGCTTCTCCTCCGGACTTTTTTCTTTTCTCCGTAGTTTGTTAGCTCCTTTCCGGAAAGAACGAGGCCCAAGGCTTCTCCGATCACCGTCATCTTGTGCTGATTCATGCATTTCATCACTAACTTAAGGGGAAGATGTGCGTCAATTACAAAAGCATCAACAACCCCACTTCCGGAAATTCGAAAAATGGCCCCCTTATCAGTTTACTTCCTTTTGCATCCTTCCACCCTGTTCTAAAACTGACAACAACCCATACTATAACCCTAGAAAGGTCATCTGCCCTAGTCCCGTGTGACTGTGACACTAACAAGACCCGCTTTTCCCCAACATCATAAAGGGGTGCGCATGTGCCTACGGGGCCAACCCATGTATGCCTCATCACGTCGGTACGCGTGATCTTTTCATTTTTGAAGTGCAGTGCGTCGTCCTGTCGTCGCTGGCTGATATCGGCGTCATTCTATTCTTTTTGCCCTCTATGTATGCACTCGATCTTTGTTTATACGAAAATGGGAATGGAAAAGGCGTGGTGAATGTTGTAGTAGTACTTATCGACCCCAATTTGGGCTGCTGGGGGCTCCATGCGATTTTTCCGTCTCGTCTGTATGGCGACAGTCAGTCGTCAGTGTTGAAAAGGGCAATCGATCGATTTGCGCTGCCATTCTTCCTTGTTTGTCTTGCCACGACTTTGATCTGTTCTGCAAACGGGAAAGCATGCCCTTAAGCGAGCAAAAAACACCTATCTTGTTTTGTTGCCATGCATGGCCATTTCCGCGAACACGTACACCCTAAGGGCACAAAAAAATCGTGTTCTGCATGCACGCAATTCATGTTGACGCCCGAGTGCGCTGTTTTTTTGTTGTGTTGTTGTTGCGTTCTGTTCTGCGCTCAGAGGCTAAGGTCGTCGTTGCCATCCATAGCCAAGCTGGATGGCCTTGCTGATGTTTGTAGCGGCCATAGGGCAAACGCGGGCTTGTTGCCGTCGGGTGTAGCATAGTAGCGTTTGTATTATAAAGGCCCTAACCAGTCCGTCTCCGCCACGACGGAGTACCGCGCCTCGTGTTGGTCTTTGATCCCTTAACGGACCCCCACCCCGTCAGACTGGGCTGCTTGCCTGCCTGCCCCGGGGCGTTTGTGCTTGTTGCACTTTGCGAGACGTTGTCGTTGTTCGTCGTGAATGCTGTTTCACAGCAGCCCGTGCTTTTCCCCCGCGCTACTCCTTGTCCGTGTGTTCCTTTTTGATTCGTCATTTTTGCAGCGAAATTCGGTGTGCTGAACAGCGGCAAACTTGCAGAAGCAACAGGTCGGCTACTACTCACTCCGTCGACATCGACTTCAGCCTGCGCGCGAAAAAGTCTAAAAACGCATATGCAGAGCCTTCCTGATCCGGCGCGGATATTCTTTTCTTTCTATATCTATCTCCTGGATTCAATCTCAACCCATGGAATTGGCTCTGCCAACCGGGTTTTGACACACCCACGCACCTAGTTTTCCCACTATTTTGTCAATCGGTCAATTGACAACGCCAATCTTTGAATTAAAACCTTTTCCCGATACACACCCATTGTTCGATGACGTTGACCCTTTCAGTTGACGTCAACTGATAATGTAGTTAACATTTAAAGCCCATCATCACCGCATAATCGGCCAATTTCGAAACGAAAATCCTCATTATGCCCCCCTCCGCCGTTGAAAATGGCATTTTCCATTTCCGACCGAACAGCCAAGGACACGTGTCCTTTTTTATCATCACTGTCGCTGCAGCCCTCAGGCGTTTTTTATACCCTTTTGATTCCTCGAAAATGGCAGTCACAAGACTTGCCGTAGGTGCACGTGCACTTGTATCCCGAAGAAGAGTCGTCGGTCTTGTGTTTTGGCCTGGTCAGTGTGGCACTCTAGTTTAGTTCAGTCTGTCTGTAGTCCGGACTTTGAGCGCTTAAGCCCTCAAGGCATTCCCCTAGCTCCGCCTATTTTGTCAGCATATAATTTGCTAGTTGGTCTTTGTGGTTTTTCACTTTTCTTTGTGCCTTGGGATCGGAGGCGGAGGTCGACCTCCGTATCAGCTGAGTTCAAAGTGGACCAGCGGTGGCGGGTGCTACTTGGTACCACACGTGCGTGAAGATAGAAAGAATGGAATGGAGAAAGAAGAAGTTTTGGACTTTGATGTTTTACAAACCAAACCCCCCATCCGCAAAGCTTTGCTATGTTTAACCCTTGTGGGGTTCGCTTCACTAACCAAATAGCGAAGCGAACGAAGCGGTTTTGTTAAACAAATCCGTTGGTCGCCCCATTCTGGCATCCAAAATCACGACGATTCTATCCAACGCTCCGATGTTTGTGTTTGTTGGCTATCTTTTCGGTGCTTGTCTAACTGTTTATTTGTGACTGGCGGACGCAATGGTCGTGCTGATCAGATCACAAGCCGGAAAAGCACTTTTTTTCGAAGTGAAGTCAAATCTTTGAAGTGACTCAACACCGACCGGTTCGGCGCGGGGGCAATGACTGTTTGTGTGTTTGTCGTCCGAAGGTGAAGGCGCTAAAGCTTAGTCGTGTTTTTATGCTTTTGCTGACTCGACTCCCCCCTTTTTTCCCGAATGCTAGCTATGTTATCAATCGTCATGTCCGCTCCAGATCGCTCATCTTTTCTGCGTTAGTCAGCTATTTTTTCGTTTCCATTTGCTCTGGTTCAAACTTCAAACAGGCCCCCCCATCCAAGTCAGCTGGTTTCAAAGTGGTTCGTCACTCTCATGGCCTTAGGCCCTGGCGAAGCGATATCCGTTCACATTTCGGTTTGTCTATCATAATAATTAGCCCCGCTTATGGACAGGCATAGTGACAAAGTCCTCAAAATTGGCGTGTATTTGGGAGGGCTGCCTCGCGGGCGGCAATTATCTTCAGAGATGTTAGCTCCGGATCCCCACCGGAGCCTCCGGCTCCGGATCCGGAGTCGTTTCCTA
>KB455053.1:139749-153190 GCA_000341325.1 Panagrellus redivivus
CCATCGGTTGAATCCTTCTGTCACGTCATCCATTACGCCTACGATTGTAACAAAGATGAATTGCTAGCAGATTACTGTGGATTCTTCAAAGGCAATCAGGATGAAATCAACGAGTTGCCCGAGTTTGCCGACCTTCCACCGACCCTTGTCGTTGATCTGCTCAAAAGGGCCTTTGATTTGAAGACCAATTTTGACGTTCTGCATCACGCCTATGAGAATGACATCGAATTCGTTGTGGTGGGTTTTGTTTTTTCATCTTTTTCAAAGTTCAGAATTCACGTTCATGTTTTAGGACCATCTCGAAGCGTCACTTGTCAAATCAATGTCCATCGACGATTTCTGTCCGACCGTCAGTTATGCCTGGAAGTGTTCCCGCGACAATCTGAAGGAAGTGTGCGCTGCATTCTTGAATGACAACCGTGATGAAGTTATTTATTTTGATGATTTCGTTAATCTTCCGCCTGAAACCGTCTGTGAAGTTTTGAAGGCTGGTCGTGCTCTCAAGGTTCGCAATGCTTGAAAATTGTAAATATCTTTTCCTGTCTGTGTTTTGGTTAAGAATAAAGTTCACTTTGGTTTGAGAAAACGTGTCAAACTGAGATGGCGATCGCAAAATGTTGTTGCAATCAGGCCTTCGGCTGGTTTTTCGAAGAATGCACGCGTTTCATGCCCCCAAAAACGGTCCTACCACGAACACCCACGCATGCTCATTTCGATGGTCTCAAAAGCTTGGCTGTCAATAATCCGTGTTTTTCCTTTTCGAGCTTATTTTCACTGTCTGTACTTCCTTGTTTCCGCCATTCACAACCGGCATCACAAGATGAATGAGGTCTGTTTCCATCAGTCATTTTCAATCAAATACAATATAACACGTATCTTTCTAGATCAAAGGAGTCAAAACCTTCAAAGACACCGCCTCCGTCCAGCTAAGCCTATCCGATCTGACAAATAAGAAGCTCAATGACGTCATCACGACCCCAGCCCGCAAAATCGAAGGTTCAAATGGTCTAACTTGGTCGTTCCTGTGCTACCCGGCTGGCTATTCTGCCGAATGGAAACAAAACATCATCAAACACGAAATCGGCGTCTTTGTGAAAGTGAGCGGCCAAATTTGGGCAATAGTCAGTTTCTCCATCGATAATTCGCCGATAAATGGTTTGTTCTTGACACACATTGTTGCCATTTCCAAGATTTTGCTTTCAGAATCCTACTGCCACTACTTTTCCTCAATTCTCAAACCCAATGGCATTCCCTCATTCACCTTACACGATGATGTGAAGCTGCTGTTTTCCAATGGCAAGCTCTCCATCACTTGTACCGTCGAATTTGACGTCGTTGTGCCGCTTGTTTTCATGAATCGGGGGCTATTTTTGTTTTCGGAGCATGTTTCGACCGATTTCGTGCTGATTGTTGGTGATGATAAGATTCAGGTTCGTTTTTTATTGATGAAAACATCCTCTATGACAGTCTTTCAGACCCACCGAAGCGTTCTCTCCCTCATCTCCCCAGTCTTCCATGCCATGCTGACCCACGATACCGTCGAACGCAAACTAAAGAATGTCAAAATCACCGATTTCGATGCAAACACCGTCAAAACTGCGTTGGATTACTGTTACGGCCGTCCAATGAAGGACCTTTCTGTCGATGCTGTTGTCAGTATGCTTCGATTTGCTGACAAATATGACATTCAGCCGATCATTGTAAGCTCCGCCCACTTTTTTGTCCAATTTCGAAACACATTGTTTGCAGACTGAATGGGAACCCATCCTACCCTCCAACCTGACCCCAGAAACATTCCCCGTAATCCTCCACTACGCCTATGACTGCTCCAAGAAGACCCCTACCGAAGCCTGTGCAGTGTACTTCGAAGCCCACAAACTCGGAATCTGCCTCAATCCTGGCTTCAATGCTGTTCCGCCAGAAGCCGTGATTGAGATCATCAAGTTTGCCTTCGAACTGGAAAGTGATTTTGCAATTCTTCGTTATGCGGTTACCCACAGTATCTGGGTGGTTGTTGTGAGTTTCGATTTCCAATATCGATACAGTATGACAAATAGGTGCCATTTCAGAACCATTTGGAAAAGTTTACCTTTACCGTTGAAAACTTTTGTGAAATCGCCGCCTACGCATGGAACATGGGCCGAGACGAAGTCAAAAAAGAATGTGCCAAGTTTTTCAATGAACATCAAGTTGAGATCACTGGGTTGAAGAAATTTATTAATTTCTGTCCGCTCGTTTTGCACAGTATTTTGAGTTTGGCTTATAAGCTGAAATGTGAATAGTTTTGTGATCGATTTTTTGATTTAAATTTTAAAATTGTCACTAACATGTGTAATCATAAGCTAATAAATGTCGAATACCGTAACCCAATTGCATTTTTTTCACCATAATCACTTTTTATTTCGCGTTATCACAAGATCTCAACATTTGCCATATTCACACTAATCAAGATTACTGTCATCCTCGTCTTCCATTTCGTCATCGCCGTCGAATGCGAGTGCCAAGCCATGTTGATTCCCAACAGGAGCTCCGCCATAATCACTGTCTGAATTGAATGAGTTCTCATGCGAATCGTAGGAATCATCCGAGGGCTGTTCGAATTCAACAGGCATGTACAGCGCTCGAACCCTGTCATCGAGAGTAACATAGTCGAGGTATGTCAATTTGTCGATTATGTGAAGGTAATCACTGAAGTATTGCAGGATATCGTCTTCGGATACGTTTTCATGATCGAAATGGTCCGGGATAATCATAACGGGCGGCGTGTCATCGAAGTACTCGTTGGAGTCGTCGTCATCCAGAAGGTTCAATGCTTCGAAAATGCCTAAAACTCAAAATTAAGATGAAAGACTAAAGTTAAGATGTAGACATACTAAGCAAGACCGAATTTTTCTGGACCCTGTGCCATCCAATGAGCGAAACGGCACGGCAAACGGGGCAACTGAACAGTTTGGCCGTTGACAATTGACGGACACAGGTTCGACAAAAAGTGTGGCCACAGTTCATGGAGAGAGGGGTCCGATGAGTGCGGTTGTATTTGTAATAGCAGATGGAGCACTTGGAATGAGTTTCACACGTGGTAAAAGGATCCATGGTGGAATCGGTGGTGGTCAGTGGGGTCAGTAGAGAGGAGTCAGTGAGTTACCGTGCGTGAGACGGTTGTTGGGATGGGACTGATTTTGAGAGACAATGGGAATCTTTGTTGAGTATCCAATTTGTTAATTTACATAAAACTTCGAATTATCAAAATAACTCCACTCCGGGTGCACGTAATGCACACGCACGCAAAAAATTGGACGCGCACGCGCAACTTGCGCACACCACCTTTTTAACATATTTTTTATTCGTTTTCAAATGACATTTTAGTGAAACACACCAAAGAGAGAATTTGGCTATTACTTCTCTGAGAGTTTTTATTTGTAAATTTGGTACTGGTCTTAAGTTTACCGACACCACTGTAGGAATGAGCGCCGTATTCACCGAATGCCACGGCAATCAATGCGCTCGCGCAGTTCTCTGTCGAGATGGAAAGCAGATGGTTTATCTGCGCAAAACGTTATTTACCCGACCCCCCTATTTAATGAATTCATCTCCAAAAAGTCAAATTTCAAAAGTTGAAGAATAAGTCTGTGTTTTATTTTAAGTTCAAAGTTGCTACCTCAAAACTATGAATTCAATGTTTTCGGACTTAACCGAATGCTTTGTGCATGCTATGAGTACTGTATCAAATTTTTTAGATCAGAGTTCATACTAAGTGTGCAATTGAGTCGAAGTACAACCTTTTAAGCCAAAGTAAAAACGTATTTAAACAATACTTTATTAGTACAACACTTATCACAGAATTTAAAATGAAGGATAACATCATATATCCCAAAGTTTAATCAAATTTGGAAAAACCTGTCGAATTCGTTTCTTTTGTTTCTTGAAATGCGTTTTTTTACAAACACATTCTCGCAGATCCAAGTGTTTAACCGAGTGTGCAAATTGCTCAGCTAACTCAAAAAAATCTTCATTAACACAATTCAACAGCTTGACAACAGTGGGCTGTATGACAAGATTGTTTCGAACTTCGGGGTCAACTTTAAAAGATTTCCACGTTGCCTCAAAAATAACACGATCAGCCATAAGTTGAATTTTCGGAGTATCTGCTGTGATTTCTACATTCCGAGAAAGTAGACGTAGCACAATTCTATCATCATAAAATCCTATTGTAATTTCTTTGGCTGTGCTCTTTAATCTAAAAAACTTGTTAAACTTCTATTTCTAATGTTGTTAATTGCTTACCTTATATATTCCTGAATACCACAGTATATTTTACACTTCATAAAATTCAGCTTTTTGTCGAGTATAATTACTTCAAATCCGAACGTCCTTATTTTGTCGACGTGGGGTAAATCTTTTTCAAACGTGTATTCCATGGAATCTATATGTAAATGGAATGACGAATGTGTTCTCTAAAAATATAAGGATAAGATAAATAAAAAGTTAAAAGCCAAGCAAACTCACTTTAAACAATTCTTTAACCATTTCAGCTTTAAATTCTATGTACTTTGGCAACAAACTAACACAACTTCGACTAACAGTAATACGTTTGAGTTGTGACAGGTCATTGCAAAGCAACATTCCAATACCATTTGCCGGCAGTTGCCAAACTCCTAGTTTTTCGACGGCAGGAAATGTTTTGAACAACTGCGCAATAAAGTTAGCATTTGGCATCCGAACATCCATCAATACCAATTTTTTCACTTGATGTGCAAATGGTTTCGTAAAAATAACGATGTCATTATCCAGCTCGCAATCTCGAATGTATAATTTTGTAGCTTCAAAGCGAAACCGTTGATTTAAAAACCGTTGATCTAGCTTGGACTTGTATTCCATTTTTGAAATTCTCACCATACTGCAAGAACATAGAATTTCAGGTATTGCATCGTCAAAAAAATCAGAGTACCGCCTTTTTTGGCAAAGTTTAAACGTTTTATAGTTGTCCAGGTCAAAATTAGGACAGTCATGTATTCTGAAGCTTGCTAAGTTATAAACTAAATATTGAAATTCACTAAAGAACTTACGAAATTAATTGATTTTGTATTTTATAAATTTTAATTGGAACATTAATCCTTTCCTCATACCAAAACGGACCAGCATGAACGCTAAACCCGAGTCGATAAAGCACGGAAACTATTCTTCTTACAGTCCTTTTTTCAGACGTGAACTTCAATTTAAACCCTGGACTAGCATCCTGTAATGCTTAATGTTTTATTTTTTGCACAAAGTTGTAATTTTCTTACCTTAAATAACTCGACAAACTGGCTTTCATAATCTTCCATAGACGGAAGCGTCCATCCGTCAACTGTAACCAACAATTTCGACGACTTTTTCAGTGGTGACTCAACCAGGGAATCAATCCAGTCTAATAGTGCGTGATTATAATCAACAGTCAATTCTTCCAATGCGGGAAAGGCTGCAGCAATAAGACTAAACTCTCCGCCAACAAAAGTATAGTTGTTTGGGACAATTAGCGTCAATGTAGTCACAAATCTGCGACAGGGATGAGAAAATATAAAACTGTGCTTGTTAAACGTAAACTCGGGAAGTCTAATTCTTTCTGGCTGCATGATGACTCGATTAATCAATATAGTATCAACCTTTTCTACATTTGGATTAATCTCCACACTGTATGGAGATGTTAGAAAAACAGGACGTGATTCTGGACTTAGTGTCATCGAACCATCATCGTCTAATCGTAACAAAATTTTTTGAGGTGCAAATGAAATAACAAAATATTCAAGTGGATTAACATTAGGAATTTTCTCAGTTAATGAATGCTGCAATCCAAATCTCTTCAATTTTACAAGCTCAAAAGGAGTTGCAAGCTCCATCAGGCGTCGAAAGGGGGCATATTCCAGAGAAGCAAGATCAAACGGCATGGTCGAGCTTGCAGGATACGAAAGAAGCAAGACTAGCAGTGCATGATTGGGAGTATGAATATGGACAAACGAGGCCTTCCCCAAGTGCCGCGGCAATCAATGCATTTGCGCAGTTCCCAGTAAAGGTAGTAAAAAAATGTTTCATCCGCGCAAATTTGCAAGTACAGTTGCACTTGAGCAAGGTTTCTATGGTGCACAGTGTGACATCGCCTCGCCTCAAGAGGCGCATCTGAGGTGCCTCACTCGCCTCACGCCTCAGAGGTTGAGGCGGATGCTGAGGCAAAAATATTTGAGCATCACCCGAGCGAGGCGTCTCAGGGCTCAAAAAATTATTTTTAAGCGCAAAAGTGCTGTATTACGTTAAACAAAGCCAGTTTTTGTTCACACTAACTTTAAGCAATTTATACGCTTTAAAACTAAATAAAATTCGCAAAAATAAAATTTCCAAAAATTTTGAATTTTTTGACAGTACTAGGTCATTTTAGCCATTAAAACGGTGCTAGGTGACGGCTTATAAGTTTTAAATTCACAAGGCATGCGCGCGTGTTAAAAAATCGTCTCTAGAGACGATTGTCTGTCATCCGTGCTCTGTGCTGCTCATGCGAATATAAACATTGAATAAGCTATTTTTATAAGGGATTAACAATTCAACAAATTTTGATGAGACTACTACAAATAGAATGATAAAAAAAGTAACAATGAATTTAAAAATACAAAGACTCGACAAAAGGAACAAGATATGAAAGTAATAATCTACTTCTTTTTCTTTGGTTCATATACGATGGTCCAACTGTTGGCGGGTCGCAAGTTCTCCAAATCGGCTATCACAATTTCGTTTCTGACTTCAATCGTCTAAAAAAAAACATATAAGAATGGGTATTTATAGAGAATCTGTCAGGGGTCAATTTCGTGTAATCAGGAAAATGAGGGAACAAGAATTACACATGTGTGTAAAACATTCAATTTTCCACTATTTTTGAATTTTACAAATGATACGTTTGAATTCACGAGATTTCCCCCTGACATATCTTCCAGTAATATGCAAAAATTCCGCGTTCTCGCTACAATGACAGAATGACCTGACTGCACTGAAAAAAGTAACGGTTTTGGTAAATCAATTTTTTAACTTAAGTTACTTTTTTTAGTGTGTCAATTAAGACTGGTGTTGGGTTCATAAAAAAAATAGAATTGAAAAGTGTTAATTACCTTGTCTGTTGGTTTACGTCGGTAACACAAAAATATTTTTTTCCAGAATTCAAATCAATACACTCTTCTAGGGTCTTCCAAATAGCGTCAAAAGTCAATACACAAATGCAGTAAACACAGCCACAATGTTCAAATATAATTGTCAAAATTATCATATGTAGTACTTGACCAATACATGTAAACGTCATTACTCGGACCATGGTCGAACAATTGTTTTCCACACATCTGTTTTTTTACAGCAGTGACGCTTAACGGAATAATTTTTACCATTGCAAGTAACACATTCGTCAAAAGCCATATGTACACTTTTTTCAAAACATTCGATAAATGGTATTTTGCATTTCAAATTTGGAAAGTAAAAAGGTATTTCAAAGTTTTGTATTATTGCATTATTTGTCATTTCAAAATTGGTTTTTACCAAACAATTTTATGATCTTCTTGTTTGATTGATTGTCTTGTAAGTTTGTTTTTTTATTTATGGTAAAAACGAAACAGTATAATGTGGTTACACTAAACGTTACTAGAAAAATGTAACTTCTGATCGTCTCAAGAGTTAGTGATTCTCTAGGTGCAAAGTTCTGCTTACTCACATGTGAAGCCGCACAACGACTTGTAGAATGAATAGAAGTTATAACAACTATTTTTTTTCGTAGTTATGTATTGTTCGTGTTTGTTTTGTTAGTTTGAAATGTATTGATTGTATAATATCGACTCCAGTGTCGGTGTGCTTTCATTTCGAATGTAGTGTAGTTTTGTGTTGTTGGAGCTGACAAAGGTAGTGTTTGTTTGTATGTAGGTGAAAATCTGAATAAGGAGTCTCAAACTTCATAGTGCAGCGGCCTTACTATGGTCGAAAGCAATCGTACCTCAATTACGCAGTTTATGCGAATTAATGAATCGTCAGTCGTGCCAAGACATGGTGCAAATCGCGGGAAATAAAACGTTTCAAACGGTGTTTTAAGCATATTCAGAGGATCGAATTTGAATAAGTAATCACAATTTTGTTCGCAATGGAGAAAAAAAAACTTTACATACAATTTTTATGCAAATAGGTGTAAAAAATGCTTGAAATGCTGTAAAATCCCGTTTAAAACGGTGTATTTCCCGCGATTTGCACCATGTCTTGGCACGACTGACGACTCATTAATTCGCATAAACTGCGTAATTGAGGTACGATTGCTTTCGACCATAGTAATACTCGTGTCAAGGATGAGTTGCACTCTCTCGTATAAGTTACTCAAAGCATTCAGAATTGTGATAAACAGACGCGAAGTCCATTTCGATGTTGATTTTTGCTCAAAAATTTGCTAAAAGTGCAAAATAAAAGTAAAAAAGGGTAATAATAAAGAAAAATCTTACGCTTCGAGAGTCTCTGCTAAACTTCTCCAAAATGTCTTTGACGCCTTCTGGACCGAGGAAGCAGTTTGAAAGCTTCAATCGTTCCAAAACCAAAAGACCGCCAATTTTTGCGACAAACCTCTTTGCACCAGTAATGCCCATGGCGTTATCAGACAGGTCCAATGTTTTCAGGTTGTTGTTTACCGCTGCAGCTAGCGCTTCAAAGCCACTGGGCCGGATACCGTTCTTGTCCATCTCGATTTTCTGCATTCTGCCGATGCTGATGAACAGTTCAGCAAACTTCTGGGCTTCCACATCTCCGAGGCGATTGTTGCTCAATCCAATCGTATGCAATTCAAACTTTTTTGAGAACTTTGTCGCTTTTTCAAAACCCTGGATCAATCCTTCGGCAATGGTGACACCATCACCGCAAAGTTCGCAGTTGTTCATGATCAGATGCTTTAGAGTGAAGCATGACGTCGACGAAAGGAAATCCGCTACGACTGTTGCAGCTTTGGAGTTGAGCTTGTTGCTCGACAAGTTAAGGGAATCGAGATGCGGAGTCGCTTGGAGCAATGTGGCCTGAAATGTTATCGTATAAATTCACAGTGAACTATTCATATACAATCCAAGTACAGTTCTTGCCTATTGCAATTGTTGTTTTAATCGTTTTCACAGTTTGAATTGTGCATTCCTGAACTTGAACCTTTTTCTTCGCCTCCGGCTTTCACATTCGGTTTCAGTTGTTTCCCTACTTTTCGACGATGCTACAGGTGCAGGAAGGCTTCGCGTATAACAATGTCAAGTAGGTAACACTCCATAATAATCATCTAATGCAAAAGGCAGTTGGACAGTGTTTGGAATCACCTAAATTTGGCGTATTTGATTCAGGTAGATTCACTTGGTGAACTCGCGTCTGTCTAACGGGCTTTTCAATGCCATATTAGTGTGTATCTTTACGTCAACAAGCCGGTGAAGTCGAAGATGAGATTTCTTGTTGATGGAACTTTGATTCAAGGTATGCACTCATGTTGTTAGCGGTTTTATGTATTCAATGGTTTTTTGGTATTTGGTTGGTCGGTTCTGGTCACAATAGCCCGCGATTATAGGTTTTTCGACAGTTACTGCTATGATAATCTGTTGATCATCGCTCAAAAAACAGCATTTTTGATCCTAAATTCGTTGGTCGGGAATTCATTCCGGTTACAATTTCAACGGGTGTGCAATGGTGACCAAAGTTTGAAGTCCGACTTTGCCAACGCTCCCAATGAAATTCGTTTCTTTGTTGTAGGTTTTCTTTTACGTGTAAAGTGTTTCATTGATTTGCGTTCGTGTTTCAGGACCACCTCGAAGCGTCACTTGTCAAGTCAATGTCTATCGACTTCTGTCCGACCGTCGGTTATGCCCAGAAGTGTTTACGCAACAATCTGAAGCATTTCTTGATAACTTGTTTCCTTGTTAGGGTTGAAAGTCAATTTCCGGGCTTTGTACGGGTTTCTTGCCAATGGCTGCGTGCCGCTGTTTCTACCCCAAAAAGGTCCTACCCTAAACATCTCCGCGTAAGCTTAATTAATCGTTTTCAATTAAAACAGTTTAGTTCGCATTTTCCTTTATTAAAGGAGAACTTTCAAAGACACTGCCTCCGTCCAGCTGAGCCTATCCTGCCTGACAAACAAGAAAATCAATGACGTGATCATGTCTCCATCTCGCTAGATCGAAGGCTCGAACGGTTTGACTTGGGCGTTCCTATGCTACCCAGCTGGCTATTCTGCCGAATGGAAACCGAATGTTATCAAACACGACATCGGCGTAATTGTGAAAGTGAGCGGGCAGATCTGGGCAAGGGTCAGTTTCTCCATTGACAATTTGCCTATTCAAGGTTTGTTCTTTATATGCTTTATTGACTTTGTCAAAATTTCGATTTTAGAATCCTTCTGCCACTACTTTCCCACAATTCCCAAACCCAATGGCATCCCCTCATTCGTCTTCCACGATGATGTGAAGCCGTTGTTTTCCAATGGCAAGCTGTCGATCACGTGTAGCGTCGAATTCGACGTTGTTGTGCCGCTTGTTTTCATGAATCGAGGGCTGTTTTCGTTTTCGGAGCATGTTTCGACCGATTTTGTGCTGATTGTTGGTAATGATAAGATTCAGGTTGGACTTTTCATTGATTAAACGGCTTCTAAGTCAGTTTTTCAGACCCACCGAAGCGTTCTCTCCCTAATCTCTCCAGTCTTCCACGCCATACTGTCGAGCGAAAACTCAAAAACGTCAAGGTCACCGATTTCGAACCACCGTCAAAACTGCGTTGGATTACTGTTATAGACGGCAAATAATAGGCCTTTCTATCGATGCTGTTTGTGGTATGGTTCCGTTTGCTGACAAATATGATTATAGTGTCGCATTTGACGCCGTTGTGCCACATGAACGGTGGCATTTTCGTTTTCGGAGCATGTTTTGACTGAGCTCGAGCTGGTTGTTGGCAATGGAAAGCTTCAGTTACGTTTCTTTTTAGATGATACAGCATTTGTTTTCATTTTCCAGACCCACCGAACCCCAAGTTTGCCAGTGTTCTACGCCATGCTAACCCGGAAAAGCATTCTATTGTCAAAAAAAGTAGGACTTGTTTACGGTGAGAAAACCGGTTGTAAATGTGATGGCATTACCAAACAGTGGCTCGGATATTCAAAGTGCGACGTGATTGAAATTTTCTATTCCGATGAGCTTTTTGGGTTGACTTTATCAGGTTTGATTGCTGTGTGGCAAGGTTATTGCATTCAGTGATGAATTAGAACAACATTTTCAATTGGAAAATGTTACAAGTTGATCTATGACAGTGATTGTAAGCCTTATTGTCCCTCCCAACCCAACGTTCAAGTCCAGATAAAACCTGCCCCGCGACGATGCATCCACAACCATACAATTAGTGCCTCGAACGTCGCACCGCATCGCTGCTGGCCCCGGAAGGAATTGATACCGTAACCACGGTGGCAAGTGTTATTAATGTTGTTGGTGCGTAACTGCTTTTTTTGAGTTTTTAAAAAGAAACAGTTTTTAAATTAGTATAAATTATTATAAAATGTAATGTTTCTGTTTTTAAAGTGTGCTGTAAATGTAAAAAGTATGCGATCGCAGTTTCTGTTTGTAATGTAGTAATGCTAATGCACTGTGATATAGTAATTTGCGTATGTTGCGGGTTTCGGGGCGAGTAATGCGGGCCCGCGAATCACGACTATCCTGTGATTCAATGATAGCGGTAGTGGCGTGTTGGTTACAGTTGCTGTGTTAGTTAATGTGAGGTGGCGTGCGTTCGCTGTTGATGTGTCGCATGTTTGTTTGTGTGAGTGTTAATGGCTGTGGTGTTGTTGTGTTTTGTGGTTGTGTTGTTGTTAATTGTGGTCATGTGCAAGCCTCGGGAGATTCGAAGGGGTGACTTGGGGCTTGGGTTAAGCTTTGTAAAACATACCAGAACAGCAGGAAAAGCCGAGTGTACTTCGTTGTGGTCCAGGTTTTGCAGTGACAGGTCTTTCAGCGAAGAACACTCTTTCAATGCATCTCCAATCACACGCGCAGCCTCAACAGTCATCGGAGTTGATTGAAACTGGAGAGTTTTCAAATTGGCAATGCTACGTATCTTGGCGGCAACGGCGTATCCTTCCGCGAGAGACCAATAACCAGGTTCTTCAGCGTTGCCTGCTTCGGGATTATTGTTAACAGCGGTGCGCCGATGGAAAGCGTATTTGGTCATGGAGGAATTTTCAACTCCGATCTGTAAAAATCATAAAATCATATAATACTCAAACAACAAAACTCAAAGTTACCGTTTTGGGAAACCACGAATAGTAAGTTCGATGAATCAATGGAGCGAAGATACCATCAAGCTCGCCAGTCGTGGGAGCAAAGTAGTCTGAAAACAGACGGTAAGCATGATTCTATCAAACGGCTCTGTAACTTACTAAGGACGACCAAAACTGTCGTCATCACAATTGATAGACCAAAGCAAGTGGTGAACGACCAGCAATCCATGGTTGTACATTTTGGATCATTATAACTGTAAAACCCGAAGATGGCAACGATGCAACAACCAGCAAGAATGGCAACATATTTTGGTCGGGAACGCAAATCACAAAAACCAAATACAAAGGTGGCGCCATTGATGAGAGCCACAATGAGGAGATCGAAAAGCGACCAGCCTTCGGCGGATTTGCCCGTACCGATGATGTACCAATCGGCAGCAAAGCCAATGACAGCGGCAATTAGGATGTCGAGAATCAGTAGATAGTTGTATTCCAGAACTCGTGTCGGCATGACTATTGACATTGCTTTCAAAACCGATCCGAAGTATGCCATAACCTGCTGGAAAGCCATGACTGAAAAGTTTTACAAATTATTTACGAATTCCACCTATTTAAGCGTAAATGGTACAAAAAAGGTTCAATGAGGTCAACGCTCAATGAAAATGCATCAATTAAAGGTCGTAGGGTGTAAAAAAACATTATTAGAGTATCATCAGTAAAAAAATATATATAAAATGGTAATATCAGGGAAAGATGGGTCAAATTTGATCAGAAAAGGGATTTTATACATGGTTAATGACGGATTTCAAGACTCATGGTAAAGTGGGATGCTCTGGAGCAACCTCCAGAAGATTGACACAAGAAACTAAAAAAGAAGACGGCCAAATGAGCATTGAAGATAAGTAAAAGCTTGTTCTCAATGTTGGAGCACCGACACCTCCATCCCCGACGGCAATCGATCGAACTACGTACGTGCCTTTGCAGAAAACCCGCGAACGACGCCCGAGTCGTCTTTTTCTGATCAAGCCGGTGTATTGGTCGCTTCACAAGTGACTGAAATTGCTAAACTGATCTGAAAGTACGTCATTATTATTATTTTGTAAATTATAATACAGGTGCGTGTACACTTTGCCGAAAATGAAATTTCACCATGGTGTTTTCGGCAAAATCACACTT
>KB455054.1:5309-54950 GCA_000341325.1 Panagrellus redivivus
AGGGCCAAAAAAAGGACTGCAACAAAAGCAATAATCGAAGACGTCGACGCCGATCGCAAACGTGACCGGAGTGTCAAATAGGACGTGAAAGGAGTTGCGGTCTAGATTGGAGGGATATAGCTACTCGGGGTCGACCGCCGAAAATGAACCGACCGGAGAAGGGTGAGATGAGAGAGACGACTGCCTCGCAAACGGAGGGGCGTGGCAGGAGTGAGGTTCAGTCGGGTTGTTTTCCTGAAGGAGTGTTTCCTTTTGCAGGACAACGGAGAATCTGAAATCGGCATCACCCCAAAACGCAAAAGTAGATTGTGCGTGAAGTGCGGTCGAATCTATCTGGGTAGATTGTACGCATTTCTCAAAATTTCACCTTAAAATTTTCAAAAAATTTTCTATGTCCGGGAAAATGAGAGATAGATTCTACGCACTACACGCACATGTGCGTTTGCGTTTTGGGGTGATAGAGGGAAGACGGGTACCACCCGCTGTGAAGGTGTTTTTGTTAACTGTGAAAAAGCGGTTTGTTTTGGAATTTCAATCGAAAAGCTTACAATATGGGGGTTTTCGTTAATTTACGACCGATAATTGTCCGTTTGAGTCATGCTTTCGAGAGATGGGGCTAATTAGCGTCATTGCAATGAATCAAAGGCAGAAAAATGGTAAAAATTAATTCGATGACCGCTCAAACTGAACAAAAAACGCCAATAAATGAGAATTACAAAAATTTTTAATGAACCATAAATACGTTAATGACGCATTACATTGAGGTGAAACTGTGTAAACCCGTTTAAAATTAAGTATAAAAAGAAATAGAGGTGATCAGGGTCAAACCCCAGAGGCGATGAGCGTGAACTGAGCGCTCTTGCACGTTTACCGCGTGTGTAAAACGTAAAATTTGACTGTACCATTTTCGCCTTGCTTTTACATATTTCAAGCGCCGTAACTATGCAATTCTTCAACCTCAAGCCTCTTGTGGCGCGAATAAGAATCTTCAGACGCCCTTCTTCAACATTTATGAACAAAAACTGTTTCAATTTCAACTGTAATCCCATCAAAACGCCTCTGCCGGAAATTATAAACCCCCAAACTGGTGCCGTTTAAAAACCGGAAGCCCTTCGACGGCCGCTCCATTCAAGGCCATTATTATTCGCCATCGGTCACAACAGACTCGTGCGACTGGAAGCGCCACTTGAGCCTCTTCTAATCCGTCCCTGCCATGGCAAAACTGTTTCCCCAACCAGCCAAAACAGCTCATCTAATTTCAATTTCAAGCGTCTTTTCAGTCCCTTTTCCTTTGAAAAGCATTCGAAAAACGTATTCCATTCGAATTCCCGCCGCTTTCTTGCACCTGTGGCGTTCACATGTCACGCTATTGCCAGTTCAATCATTGTGAAACACGATGAATCATCGCGCATCATCTGAATTACCTTCCCCTGGTTCCAATCATTCACAGAAGGTGGCTGCCAGCGGCTGGGCTGTTATTTTAGTAGTTGCGTAACGAGAAGGTTAGCAACACAGGACCCACTGGATTTCAATCAGTTTGACTTGTTGTGCTGCCCTGCAGTCGACGACGCCCTCTTCGCGTTTCGTTTTTAAAAAACTCGTTGCCTGTGCTTTCTCTGTGTGTGCATTGATTGCCAGCTCCCTCTTGGTCGACCGGTCGATTAATTCCTTCGCATATTCATCATGGCTCATGAGGATCGACTAGATCTCCTTTTCCGAATTCAGTAAGTGCTTGAAATATATATAAATTATCCCGCTAAATGTTCCTTTTTTCAGACAACTGCCGATAAATGCTTACCAAGGATATCGAGTGCTTCTTTTCGCTCCGTCGGAGCCGGATGCTCCTCAACATCCTCAAGACGTTGAGATTGGTCGGACTGAAAAACGGTTTGAGACTGGATCGGTTGCCTTCGCCGAGCCTGTACGGATTGTTTTCCGACTTGGCACGAGGCAGGATTATAAAGCTTACCTGTAAGTTTTCAAGCTATGTGGAAATTCTATTACAATATATATAATTTTGTAACTACTTTTTTTCTAATCGCTTCCCACACATGTTCCTTATCTTCGCCCCTTCCAGAGCCCTATATCAACCCAATTCGGAGGAGATTGAACGCA
This sequence comes from Panagrellus redivivus, assembly GCA_000341325.1. Classification (NCBI taxonomy): domain Eukaryota; kingdom Metazoa; phylum Nematoda; class Chromadorea; order Rhabditida; family Panagrolaimidae; genus Panagrellus; species Panagrellus redivivus. The sequence goes on from KB455054.1 coordinate 7,425, forward strand.
TCGCGGGCCAGGCGAACTTCAGCATCTTCCAAGTCCTCAAGAATACCGGAACGTTGACAACTTTGATGAAGTTCGAAGGATTTGATCTCAACTCGGTCCCATTGCTGACTGTCCAGGCCCAGACTTTGCAAGAAGTGTCCAATGGCACTGTTCTCCAATTCGCCGGCCATCATCTACACTCGCAAAACCGTCATCCCATCGCTCCTTATTTCGTTCTATCCGTGGCTTCTCGAAGCGGAGGCGGCAATGCGATTCATTTGTATCGAAGTGAAGTTGAGACTGGAAGGACGTCCCCGCAATGGAAACAATTCGTTGTCCCGACCAAGTTCTTGACGATTTTACCGGATTCTGAGTTGATTATTTCCTGCTTCAACTACAACAACAACACCGATGACACACTTATTGGTCGATATTCGACGACGTTCTTCCAGCTGTTGAGCGGTGCGTCGAAAAAACACATTGTAAGTGATTCAGCGATTGATTCGAAGTGAATTTTTATATAAATTGCCAATTTTAGCTCGTGAGTGCTGCCGGCAGAAAGGCGGAGGAAATGAGCCTCGAAGTCACGCATGTGGGATCTAACCCAATTGTTTCTCCATTGTCGACGATCTTGGCTTCTGGGTGAGTCATTTTCAATCCAAATTCTTCTAATATTTCTTAAAATCGCACTTTTTTAGAACTCAACTCCATTTTACCCTCGCCATTGACTACACCACTCATAATGGCCTCCAGACTGAGCCGAATTCACTCCACTTCCAACATCCGCATCACCACAGTCCCTATGCTACTCGTCTACAACGAATTACGTCCAACTTGGAGACCATTGGAACCTCGAAAGTCTCTCTTCTTGGCTTCGGTGCCAAGGATATGACGAGCTGCTTTGCATTAAATGGAAACATCGCGAATTCCTATTCTAATGTTTCCGATGTGTTGTCTTGGTATCGCCAAGCATCACTAACCGTTCAACTTTATGGACCTACCAACTATGCTGATATTATCAGTCTTGTCAAAAAGTAAGTTGCAAACTCAATCAAGTGTTTTGGGACGTCTCAATGAATCATTTCGTTTCAGACAGGCAATTGCGGCCGAACAACTGAACCGCTCCATGCATTTCGTGCTAGTGATCCTTACCAATGGCAACCTCGTCAAACAAGGAGCTTTCATCGAGACTGTCGACCAGGTTGCAAAGGCCTCTCGGTATCCGATGTCAATTATCTTCGTTGGCGTCGGCAATGATGCTCACAAATTCCGCAATGAACCCGATTCCGGCCTTCAGAGACTAGCTTTACCGACGGTGAAGTCCCACGATAAAGCTAGTACTAATCTTCAGCGTGAGGTTGTTACTATCATCGATTCGTCGGATGATACCAAGATTCCGGCTCTGCCTTCCGAGATTTACAATGCTATGTCCCGACACATGATTATGTGGAAGTTGCGACGTTAATGTTTACCTCTTTATGTTACCACTATGATATGTTTGTCTACTGCGGGTTTTGTATGGTTTATGTAATGAACATTTTTAAGTCTTTTTGTGTTCCCAATAAGCGTATCAATGAATGAAGAAAGGTTTGAGTTTCGGGACTTTATATTACTCTGATAATTAGTATTCATAAAAAGACTAGAGGTAGGAATTAGTATGACATGACCCGTGAAACAACGACTAGGTAGCTCAGTCCAAGTCAATGTCATCAACAAACTGAGACTTAGCCAGTGCCTCCGAGTTGAGCTTCAGCAGATATTCAGCCAGGAATTTGAGCGGCTCTGCAGGGCGGAGCTTCGTGAGTTCGTTCACGGCCATCTGCACGGCCTCGGTCACAGTACGATTCAGGTACTCTCGCGTAGTCTCGGGCGGCGCGTTGATATCCTTCTTCTTCGGTACGATGGGCTTATTGATTGGCTTGGGGCGGGGCGGGGGCCTGGTAGGGAGCTCGCCTTCGGCATCCGGGAACATGTTGATGAGCTCCAAGGCCCGCGACTTCGCCACACGATAACGGTAATCCATGTTGAATGAACGTCGGTGGGTATTACCTGCAATGAGACATCATTAGGCTCCGCCTACATTATCAAACGCGGCACGGAACGCGTCAAATGGCAAGCAAAAAACATGGGGGTTGATAGGCGTAAAGGCATAAGCAGCATCGTTAGCTATATGACAGCATTCCACGTGTACTGCTGATAGCTGAAGAGAGATACCCCCTCCATCCAGAAGCAGCGGTTCGAACGTTCTCGAAGAAAGAGGTACTCCGAGAGAGAAGCGACGGTGAAACGTGGACGTCGAGGCTAACCGACCGTCGGAAACTGCTAAACTGATTAAGACTGATCTCGCAGGGCTATCGGAAGGGGTATTTATACCCATCGCCGAGGGTCCGGGAGCGCGAGTGGCCGTGACTCGCGGTATCCGTGAGAACTTCATATGCAAAAATGGGTAAAATACGTGCAATTTCGAAGTAAAAAATGGATGGCTAGAGCTTTTGATCGAGAGTGTCGATTCAAACAAGCTATACAGTATTCAAATTGAGTTTGTATGGAAGTGCCAATGCCATTGAACATGAGTATGCCATTGATGATCAAAAACAGCATAAATGCAACAAAAATTTGTATATTTCGTTTTTCGAAGTGCTTTTTTAAATCAGACTTTCGACAGATTGACAAAGTTTGCAGCAATATTTAATGATTCTTTAACTTTGGCAGTGTTTGCACTTTTTGTAGTTGTACAGCTCAAAATACCAATTTATTGTCCGTTCTGTCTCGTCTAAACACCGATTTCTGGAGCAAAAGTGCTAGGTTTGTTGAACAATAACGCATTTAGCGGAAGTAAAGCAAATGAAATATGTGTAAAACCAAAAAAATGTTGATAAATATATTTTCGGAATGATGGATTTGCGTGTTGAACAAATTGGTACTGTTTTTTATTCAATATCTATTTTTTGAAGTTTATAACCAATGCATTGCGTGCTACTTTTTAAGCTCCCCCACGACTACTTGCAACTATGTGTGAATTTTTCGGTCGGGTTTGTGTGAACCGAGGATGTGGAGTCGCCTTTAAGTCAGCTTGCAAAATAATGTTTTACTAATTTCTCACCACTTGTTATGAATTTTGTAATTTCCTTTTTTATTATTCTTATACGAAAAGCAGTTATTACATTTTTAAAATTTCACATCAAGCAAGACAGTTTCCATATTGTTATTATCAATAGGGTTCGCTAATTCCATGTCGGCTCTGTGCGACCCTTCTCGCGCAAGCCTGTCTCGGCACGACTTCTTCCCCGCAACGGGTGAGTGCGTAAACATTGAGGATGTTGAGGTTGCGTTCCTTTACTCCGTCTTCGCGCCTATCAGTGTTTCTGTAATCTGTCAATAACAATGTTGAAGAGTGCTGTACGAGTAGACCCGATTCCTTTCGATGTTCACAAAGCCGGGAGCGATGTCGAGCCCTTCCACTACCTCCATGATCCTCATACTCGTTGCGCCAAGGACGTTCGATGGCTGAACACGGGTCGGGACGATAAGAAACGCGTAGTTTATTCCTACAAGAATGAGATTACCTATGCCGAATTTGACAAAAGAGGAGTCGATGATGGCACTCTTTCAAGGAAGCCGCGTTACACTGTTGAGCTTGAGAAATCGAAGCTCCAAAGTGACGAATACACTTGTTTATCGTGAGTTATTACAAAATTATGTTGTTTTATATATTTTTTCCTTTTTAGGAATGGTCGGAATGGATTCATTGCATATGGCACCAAAAGCGGCAACCTTGGTTTACTGAGGAACGATCCTGTGTTTGAGAAGCTCGATAATATTCCGATGGTTTACAAACGCAGAGACGAAGTGTCCGCGATCGACTGCACCGACACCATTGTTGTCTCTAGTGATCAACGCGGCGTCATTTCCGCCATGGTTATCAACGCATGGCGAAACTTTCGTCACGACATCGGAAGGAACGACAATCGAGCTACATCTATTCACGTCGCCGACGACAACACATTCTTCACGGGCCACAGCAACGGATTGGTCAGCTTATGGGACATGCGAGTCCCGATCGGCAATGTATGGAAGTGGTGGGAAGTCGACAATCCCCCAACCAAGGAATTCTACCGCAACGGTTTCTGGAACCCTGTGACGAGTCTCGATTCACGTGCCAATTATATGTTTGTCTGCGCCTGTGACTACTATCCTCAAGTTCATTTCGGCGATATCCGCATGCCCAAGGACAAGTACGATTGTACGTTGACATTGAAGCACCCCGTTGTCAAAGCTCGTTTCCACGACTTCCGGACCAACATCGTTAACGTCATCACGAGGGATGGTTATGTCGAGCTTGACAACCACAAGTTGGAATCTATCTGGTAATTTTTTACTACTTTTTTGCCCAGGTTTCGCATTACTTACACTGTTTGCAGGTGGGATGGAAAGGAACTTGACGTTCCGGCCTGGTTGCGCGGTTGCGACTACGACAAGGTTATCCGCGCTAGTGAGAGTCTCATCCGACCGATCGACTTTGATAGCCACGGCCGCGATATCGTCATTATGAATGTTGGCGGCGACATGAACTACATTCACGGTCAATAGCGTCTTTCTTTCTGTTTTTCTACTGCCAATCATTGTCTTACTTTGCTGATTGATTCGGGTCATTGTTACGTTTTGTTGTTATTTTGCTGATTGATTGATGGATTGATCTCTTTCCCCCAGTAAAATTATGTTGCGGTTTACACATGTTCGCTCAAACTATAACCTGTTGCAATTTCGGTTTTATTTTTCCTATGTTGTTTTCATGACCTCCATTTTGACCATGAATCGTGAGTTGTCGATGCAACAACGCTCTCGGGCGGTGTTAGTGCATGCATCATCAATCGCTAATTTATTGCTTTTTACGTGCCGATTCGATTCCCTTTTGCCTCGTCCGTATCCGACAATTGCAAGACGGTGCAAGCGCTAAACATTTGTCATTTCCTCGGCAAACATTTCGGTGCATCCAGACTTTTTTCCGTGGCCTTGCTCGTGTTTTTAGGCGACGATGCTGTTTGCACGTCGCTGATTTGTGCAACAGCCTACAGACATTGATTAGTGAAACTTTTAGGCAGTCATGGGAGGGTGGAAAGATTCGTTGTTGCAATTCCAACAATCCCTTTTTCCCAAGATTACAACCACTTCCCTGGTGCAGCACTATGCGCCCTTATCCGGTGCCATCAGCCATACTTTATTTTCGGTTCACATTTTCTCGCCCATCTTGGTTACCAAGTAAGCCTTTTCTGCGTTAACCTTTTAATTTTTATTATACTTACAACCCTTATTTATAGAGTGTTTCCGGTGTACGATTTAGCCGTGAGCAATACGGTTCTGTTTAACTCACACGTAGGAATCGGCCTTTACGTCTACTTCCGTCCCCATCTTTTTGGCCTCAATGCCTGGGACCGAGTGGAATTCAGCGTTTTTGCGTCTGTCATTTTTAATTTCGGATCGCTGCTCTTCGCTGTTCTTTTGAAGGCCGTTCTTCCCAAAACGTATGTTTTCTTTTTATAGCCCTTTTTTGGTGCGGTTTCAAACCTTTTTATTGTTCAGGCTTGCCACGACACCAAGGACAATCATGGGCGCCAGTCTCAGCCTGTTCCTCATGTCCCGGGGACTGAAATACCTGCGACACATTGATGGTGCATCACCGCTCAACTCTGCCATCTCCGAGCTAGCCTCGTCGAAGCCACCTTCCAAAGTCTAGGTTGTTTCGCTTACTTTTTTGTCTAGACTCGTTCCTCTACTACCATGGCGCACAAAACGGACATTTTATTTGATATTACACAACAAATTGGTGAACAATTAGAACAAAGTAGATATTATCAATTTTCTTTTAAAAATGTTAGCCAGTTATTTGTTGTATGTTTTTTTTTCTGACAGATTATGTGACTATGATTTAATTAGTTGGAAATGAAGGTAGTTAGAGACAACTTAATTATGGGACAGCAATGGAAAATGCAAATTGTTTAAATAGAGACCTATAAAACGACAGTCATGATGTGCAATGTTGAAAGATCTTGACAGGTTGTTCAGAGACAAGTTTCAATTTCAAAGTATACTGAAAGCTGTGCTTCCCTCAGGCACACTTGTGTCCAATGTCTCGAAACCCTGGGTACTAATTGATGACATCTTTGGGGTCGACTTCTGACGACGGAATTGGTTCAACCGCACGTTCTGCTGGTTGTTGAACGAAGAACTGGCCATGCTACTGTACTTCTTGCGGCGATTTGTGCACTAAACGGAAGTAACTTTGTATCTATCAAAATGGAAGTAAAAATAGGTTTAAATGCTGCGCCTACCCATGAATTGAGCATTATCATCGTACGACGACGGAAGTACGCCGAGCTCGTGCAGAACAAAACAAAATTTAACACTTTTCCGCTGACTAGAATGTTGTTAATAATGGTAATAGTGTTGTTAAAGATGTGATTAGGCCTGTAGACCCCTCCTTTTAGCATGACATAGCAATATGGGCCCATACCCGGAAACTAAAAAAAAAGTTTAGATTGACGTTTGCTTGTCGAAAAGGAACGCTTGTCAAAGCTTACATGAGTGATGGTAAAACACGTCACAATCGATATTACCGTAATTGTGACTTTGCGTTCCTGCTTCTGGAAGTTGCCAAAATCGCTGGTGCGTCGATCTTTATCGTTTCCCTTTGCTCGGGTCTTGATTTCGCGTCGTCGAACATAGTAAATCAGCGACGCATTCAACGCCGCCACTACCCATACCGGAATGAAAACCACCGATGCAATCTGTATGTATTTACTAATAGTGACAAGGTTCTGGAACCATTCTTTGATCTTCTTCGGATCCTATAAAAAAGTTATCGATTGCAATTGAGAAGGTTCCTGTTTTAAGCTCCATTACCGAGTTGTGGACGTCCAACATGGGTCTCCAAACCTCACAAGTTTTGTCATAAGTGTAGGATATACTGTACTCGAAATGCTGGTACAACGTCACCAAAATTGAAAATAAGAAAATGATGCCTATTAGCGTGCAGAGACGGAAGTCGCGCAACTGGAAACGCGCATGCATAGGACGCCGGACACCAGTGAATCTTTCAATCGAGACTGCAAGTACAAACCTAAAAAGTTTGGTTTACCCTTTGCTTCGTTCGGTTTTGAAATATGAAGTGCTTTTTAAATTTGCTTATTAATGCATGTGCTTTGTACTTGTAATAAGGGCATAGTATGTCTCACCATGTCGCGGCGGCCGAAAACATATTGGCGATGGGTGTACCATGAATTTTATAGAAATAAATAAAGTTTCTGAATTTCCAGTTAGTGTAAAAAGGTTCAAACGAGGCCAATGAGAAGGGCACCATGCAGAACAGAAACGCTAAATCAGCGAATGCCATTGCGGAAAGAAGTGTGTTGGCCTAAAAGCTTATTACTTTTAAACAAACAATGGCATCAGGGCTACTGTAAGCCGGATGTGTGGAATGCGTATTACTAGGCGTTGAGGGGGAGTTTATTACCTGGTTTTTCATGCTTGAGCTGAGGAGGACGAGAAGGTTTAGTGAGTTACCCGATACTCCGAGAATAAACTGAATTGGGAAAATGTAATGTTGGATTATGTAATCAACATTTGTGGCTGTCATGGGTTTGAATACAATAACATCGGAGCAGTTGCTCTCATAGGTGTTATTCATTGATGAATAGGTGGTTTGGGACTGGTCAGCAGTGTGCAGAGCAGTCTCCAAGGAGGAATTCATGACCTCGTCTTTATGCCTGTGTTAGCACGCGCTAACGAATCAAACTTCAGAATCTCACTTTCCGTTGACTTTTTACAGGTGAGTAGATCAACCAAAAAGTTACAACAATTACCTCAGCGAGTACGAACCAATCTCAACGTTAACTTTGCGGTTGTTGTCGGACTGCAAAATTTAAGCTTTTTAAAGTTTGTACAATTTAATGAAAGGAGCCACAAATAGAACCCGCTTGCGTACATTAACTTCAATTACGTCCTACGCGATACGGGGTAAAAGCGAGAGTTATTTATGTTAGGTACGACTAAATTCGTAAAAATTTTTGATAGTCAACGCCATGGCATGGCAGAACGGAAAGCAAATGTTTCCATGGGGGTAATGGCACGAAAAATTGTATCCCAGAGAAAACACAGTATCCACTTGGGCTCACATGGCATCGTATCCACGACTGGAGGGAAGTTCGGGCCTGAAGCCTCGCGACAGGTTATCACTTGACCGCATATAGCACTTTACTGCGGTTTTTTGTGTGCCCCATCACGAAAAAAAAACTGACACATGCGCCATGGGGCACTCACTCGAGTTACGGACCCGTCAACACCTCAGGGGATTGCCAAATTAAAAAATGGCGCTACGCGTTTGGAGCGATGAAAAAGCGAAGGATCAACACAAATAAAGACGTGCCACAAAGGTAGCGTCTGGAATTGTTACTTGCTCATTGTTGGATCTGCGTGACTCATTAGGTTTGTCATGGCAGAAAGCATGTGAAATTGGTTGATGTGGAGGATTCTGGTCGGTAAAACGGGGCTAAATGGCTTAAACAAAAAGTGGCAGAAAATGTAGTACATCGTTATTGAAAGTTTCGCCCTCTGCGCACTATGAACGACCGCTCAAAACGCACCGCCTTGTTTGAAAATGGCCGCAGGAAGCAGCCATCTTCACGCTTAACCCTTCCACTAACGAGAACCACAACTTATCATTTGAGAATAAGAACACTGAAAAAATGCTACTGCGCCTCTTATTGCAGGAGCATATGGTAATGCGACAAAAAATGACATGAAGCGCATGTGAAAACGGTGCCATTCAAGCACGAAGAATACTCAGACTCGCGCTGTGTAGTTCGTTTTTTGATTGGGCTAATCACCAAAGTTGGTATTTTTTGAAACCCTTGCGTACGGCAAAAACATTAGGTCTCGTAGACTTGGCTGAATTGAATAATTATAAAGGGTCAAAAGGAAGCGCAGTGCCGTCAGTGTCACGTTTGATGGCGTTTTGTAGGAAGAGGTCGGCCGGCACCATCGACACTGTGTTAGCATTCTTGAGACAGGGCCCCCTAACCCTCTGTCATTGTTTGACACTTTAGGCAGTTTACGCAGTTACCTAAATGAGCACACAGAAGGCTAACTAACTGAGAGAATGAACACAGGAAGGTGGAGTTGGACTGCCTGAAGCTTGCTCAAACATATGCTCTTTGTAGCTTTTACTTTTATGGGCTGGATATGAAGTATGAGTCGCTATCACAGGAGATCTCCATGTGAAAGTTTATTCGTACAATGAATGTGTAAACAAGTACTAATTGGCCAATTACAATGACATTTCTAGTAATCCGTTAAGAGCACCATCGTAATCGAGTTCTGTTGCAAAGGCGATCTCGCCGGGATCGCCGCGTTTCGCTCCTGGTAACAAAGGTGTATAGTTGATTTCCGTCGAGACAGACCATGTTTTTTCAATGATCTCGGCGCACTCTACCGCTGTTATTCGGTTCTTTGGGTTCAACTGGATAAGCGATGCAATCAAATCACAAACCGGTGGCGAAGCACAGGGTACTGAAAATATATCGGTCATGAATCCGGTGAGAAAAAGTGAAATGCGATGCGATAACTGGCAAGTTATTTGTTTTCGCACAGTGGGTCGTGACCCAATTAATTTGTATAAAAGCCTCAGCTTGAAGTCGTTTCAAACAACAGTCTGAACTTTCAGTTTTCAGTTCGTTTGTCAATTAAGCGGCTTCCGAAATGCGTTTCTTCAGCGTTGTCTTCCTGATGTTTGTTCTTATTTTGGCAACTGAAGCCTTTTTCTTTGGTGGCGGTGGTGGTGGTTGCTGCTGGTAAATTTTTCTCAGTTTTTTCATTAAATGGCGAAAGATACAAAATATTTTTGTAGCCAACAACCTATGTGCTGCTGCCAGCCTCCCCCACCTCCTCCACAACCTTGCGGCTGCGGTTGCGGCTGTGGAGGTGGTGGTGGAGCCGGAGGTCTTCTCGGCTAAGTTGAACACCTGCGAAAAACTTCGGCCGGGATCAAAATCGACAAAAGTTTTGATACAAATGTGATAACTAATGTTTTCTAATGGAAATGTTTTGAAATAAGTATTATTTATAAGTAATAAACAGTCGCTTACCATACTTTTTCCAATCACTACACGGTTCACTGTCCTCAAAGACGATCTTATGAGCATCCGGAAGGAGTTCCCATTCGGGCCAGGATGCGGCAGCTGGGGTACCTAACACTGATAGGACGATGGCAAGTTGATCAATGTCATTGTATCCCTGAAAATTAAAGGCTCAAGATTGCCGTTGACAAAAAACATACCATAAAAAGCGGCGAACCATTGATATATTCCGCCAACACACACCCACACGCCCAAATATCCACTTTCGGATCATAAGTTATACTTCCAAACAGCAACTCCGGAGCCCGATACCACCGTGTCACGACTTGATGAGAGTACGTTTTCCTCGAATTCGGAACGTATACACATGCCAGACCAAAATCCGCAATCTTAATTTTGTTGTCTTGAGTCACCAATATGTTCTCTGGCTTAAGGTCCTACAAATGTCAATAATATCAAAAGTATTCCATTCTTATAACATCATAATACTATTCTCACGTACTCTATGCATGATGTTCAAATTATGCAAATAAGCAACTCCGTTAAAGATTTGTCGAAAGTAATGAGCAAGGATGACATCATTGTGCGGGCGTGAAACATCATTAATCACAAGTTTTAAATTGCTTTCAACAAACTCCATAACAATGCTTACTGTATTCTCATCAAAAAATGTGTCCAATATTTTCACAATCTGTAAAAAGTGTTATTAGGAGGGCTTGATGTTTATGTGACTCGTACTTACACTCTCATGATTACAATGGCGGAGGCAATTAATTTCCCGCAGAGCGTCAACATGACTTTTCGTGTCATTTCGCAAGTGGATTCTTTTCACAGCAACGGTTTCACCTGTCTGAAATACAAAGTTTGTCATGCGGCATTTCAAAAAGAAAAAACATACTTCGATAGCACGCGCTTTCATTAAAACGCCCTGTGCGCCTTGACCGATTCGGCCGATAATACCATATTTCGGCATTTTTACATCAACATTTAAATAAAAACTGTTTTTAAGTCATCAACTTTCTGTAAATAAACGAAAGGCTCTGTGCGCTGAACCGAAACAGACAAAAAAGAAACCTCATCTCCATGGTAACGAGCGCAACGCCTGACTTTTGGTAGGTAGCACGTGCCGTTTCCGTCATCCAAAATGTAGCTTTAGTTTAACCGCCTGTGAAAATAAATTTGTACTTTGTGGAAAGAGAGAAACCCTTAAGTATGAATCTGAAATTGCACTTTGTTCCCAGGAGATAGACATAAACATGTAACAGAGCACACGCATCAAAAAAGTGATTCCTGGAGGTGAGACTGGTTAAAAAGGCTTGACTAATCAAAGGTATGACTCTTTTTTTAAATGTTGAAAATGTATGCCTAATGGAATTGCGATACCGAAAATTGGAGTCTGCACAGGCTAAAGCTTGATTGTTTTATGGAGTGGTATGACATTTGGCTTTTGCTACAACTTAGCGGTGTACATGGGGCATTTACGTTGCTAAGTCAACAAATTATTGAAGCTACAATAAGCAATTAAGACTTTGATTATTGTATTTTTACATTTTGAAGTTGCCGTGTCTGTTTGACTTAAAGTTAATTTCATTTTGACTCTTTTAACCTTCAGTTTTCGGCTTTATTTTGCTCAACATTTTAATTTCATAATTAAGTTCATTAATAACCTTTCCTTATCGAACGATAATATTAAGTTAGACCACTTCAAATGTGTAATTCAATTTTGTTTTTCCCACATGCCAGTGTTTATGTTTAATTTACCCACCATGACCATTCTGTTTTTGCCATTTGTACTACTACGCTGTGAAAAAACCATCTCACAAAGATGGTTGATCAGTTCATTTGTTAACAACGTCCCTGGTGAACGTAGGATTAACCAAACAAAAACAAAAAATGACAAAGAAAAAGCTTAACCTACCAAAAAAGTCAATTGTCATAACAACTCACTAGTCACTATCATGTTATTAGAAACCGTTCCAAAATTTGTTTGTTTTGCCGTCCCTGCATTAGGTGTGATTGTGCGATATCAGTTTATATCCCTCGGACTGGTAACCTCCTGGGACCCCCGCTGGTGGCGTTGTTTTTTGCGTTGGAGGGGTAATCCTGTTTATCCTAAGCTCATAGCCGTATACCATTTCACGTCGTGCTTATTTTCTCATTTATTTTTAAGCGCCAAAACTTATAAATTTCTTTGCGCCATATACGTGTAAATTCGGGGTTACAGCTGTCCAATAGAAAGGTGGGTCCGGCCTGCTCATCTATGTATGCCCGGCCCAATTAAATTTTGGTGTTTGTATATAAGAACAAGTTGTAGTTTTGCATTTGCTCTTGGTATATCGTATTTCAGTTTATTACCGGGGTAACGATTGGATTGTGTTTCGTTTTTGCGTTTTTTTACTGTTGTGCTGAGCGTTTTTTGATTTTGTTTGTATTAGTCCAAAATTTCAGTTAAGTAATAATTGTAGCTTTTAGAAATGGCAGAAAACCCTTCTACAGAGTATGACTATCCGTCAGAATCCATCTCCGAAGATCCACAATCCTTATCATTCATAGGTATGCATTAAATTTTCATAGATTTATGTTCTTAAAATAAATTTCCAATGACATGCAATGCTCTTTGATGTGCATACCATTGAATCTTCTATCTTTCAGACCCCAGAAATGCATCAATAACTCAAATCATGTACACCTACCCCCCAACCGAAGAACCCACCCTCCGTCGACTTCTTATCACCATGTACCTTATAGCCTGTCTAACCATTGGAATATGCGGTAACTTTTCCCAGCTCACCCTACAGTACTACGCTTATCGAATACGAAGCAGCAATACATCGGGAATGAAAACCTATGCACAAATTTACATCTGCATGCTGCACATTGTCTATTTCTCGATTTCAATTTCACTTCCATCTGTCATAATTGAACAATTGATCCAAATTTGGATGTTCGGAATCCTGACATGTGCCAGCCACCTATTCTTAGTCACGATCGGTCGAACTGCTGCTGCATGGCTGACAGTTATGTTATTCCTGGACCAGGTAAGATATTCATCGAATTGCATACAGCATTTCTCGGTTGCAAACGTAAAAGTATAATTGAAATACATCCGCGTTTTCAGCTGCTGACAAACTTCAAAACAAAAAAAGGATATCTGCAATCTCGTCAGAATTACTACGTGTCACTCGCTTTTATTACGGTTGTTTGTGTCTTTTCGTCATTGCCAACGATCATTTACATTAATTTAACTCAAGAAATCATGCGCGAACATCTGGTTGGTGGTGGTAATATGGTGAAAGTGCGAACTTATAAGTGCTCTTCTACACCGCCTGAAGCAGTTTCGATAATTTCGCGGTCTGCAAGCTTTTTGATTGACTGTTTGTTTCCACTAATAGCTATAATAGTGTGCTTGGTGTTGACACATTTCAAATCCCATGTGCGCGGCACTTTGGCAAAGCATTCACACGGGAGGCAGAACAATTTACAGGTAATTAAAAGTTAATTACAGCTTTTTTAAGAGCGATGGTTTCAGTTGGTCATTGCGTTGTTGTACTTTGTTGGAAACAGTTTACAGTGGTTCGCTATTGGATCGTACCATTTCGGAAATGTAAGTCATTTGGAAGTATTTAAGCATGTAGCCTATTTGAAACGCTTTACTTTGTAGCTTTCGGAAGAGCAATCTGTGACATTGGCCGACTTAGCCATTCTGTTCCAATACACACTTCCAGCTGTTGTGTGGGTGCCGTTAAGCCTACTTTCCTCAACTTTGTCCACTTCCGGCACTGAAAACTCGCGCATTATCCGCCGATCTCCCGGGGCTGAAACCATAGTTACGGTGCCCCGTTCACATCGATGGTCAGCCGGCGAGTTATCACTCTTCCCCCTGGTGCGTCACAGCCAAACAACGGCCACCGCCATCTCAATGTCGAATTCGCTGCTGAGTAATGCCGAGTCAGAAGTTCACAATTTCCTGTCGGTTCCGAGACACGTCTCCGCGAAAAACACAAACAATGTCGAATAGCCAAGTTTATTTTTTTCCGTTTTCTCTCTCAAATATAAACATTGCATTGCGCAACGGGGCACATCTAAGTAAAGCAGTAATATCAGTTTTAAAGGCGATTTCTGAGCGTTATTCTAACTGAAATTTAAGTAAATACAATCCGTATGGTATGGCATTTTGACGAAAAGGCACGAGGTCGACGTTAAAACTGGACTAATTCAGCTTGCCACTGCGAATTATGCGACCAACTTTAGAATTTTCTTCGAAAAGACTGCGCACAACGAATAGCTGGAAGCTGCCGACGAGGACCATGACGACCAAATTGATGAGACTCCAGAAATTGACCCGTTCGAAGTTGTGTTCCATCACGGCACGGTCACGGTATTCAATGGCACGGTGTTGGGCTTGAAGCTGCTCGATGCGATTAAGCGAGTTCTTGACTTTGGTGGTAATGCGCTGGAAAGTTAATGAAATAGCAAATACCAAAGATGAAAAAAGAAAAACCAACATCGAAGAGGGTGAGGGTCATGGACGTCTCGGCTTGAGCTTTGTTCTTGTCGGCAAAAAGGTCGTAGCCATTCTCGTAGTTGCCCTTTTCATCGAGCAAGTACATTTCAAAGAAGACGGTTTTACGGGTCTGGACGGAGAAACTGTTATCGAAACAGAACTCGAAGACGCCGCGGCCATGGGTGTTTACATCGATCCTGAAATAGGAAATCTTAAGAAAAATAAAAGTGGAAAGGCATCAAACCTGTGGTTCGCATCGGTCTTCCTGGAGTCGGCAACGACCTGAGCCTGCTGGGGACCCTTCACGGAGAAGTTGATGTCGTGGTCGCCGCCGTCGGTAACCTGGTAATCAATCTCAAAGGCACTGTACTTGGCGTCTGTGATGTCCTGGAAGAAGCATTCCGATTTGCCAGGTTCGACGTAGATCGCCATGATGTACTCTTCCTGAACCGCAAAGGCGCCGGCGCATAGCAGGAGAACAGCCAAGACTGCTATGCTGCGAGACATCCTGAAAAACGACAATATAAAGCCGTCCAACCACAACGACAACCACAAAAAGTAAGAATGAGAAGGAAACTCATCGAAAACACACAAACCAGATCAATGCAATAATTTATTATGCAAATATGCATTATTATCAATAAATAAATTTAAATAAGAAACAAAGAACCCATAACCGGTAGGCCACCAAAGTGAAAACCCAAACAAACCGACTGAAAACATTGCAAAAGTTGTTCAAAGCTAAAAACTAAAATGCAAAAGGTCAAAAGCATCGACAGTGGGGATTGCAATACAAAAGCTAGTTCCTGAGTAATTGGCGAACTTTGGAATGATCTTCGAAGAAACTACGAATGATGTACACCTGGAGGACACCGACACCGACCAGAACCGCCGAATTGAGACAGGACCAGAAGGTAACGCGATCGAAATTGGCGGTCATGATCGCACGATCGCGAGCTTCATAAGCGCGGAGAATCGACTGATAGTACTCGATTTTGTTGAAGGAAGCTTTGATGCGGTTGAAAGCAGCCTGCAAAATACAAATAAACACGTTTGTCGTTGTAAAATAGAAAAAACTAACGTGGAACTCGGAGATGGTGTAACCGACTTCCTGCATCTTTTGAGCAAAGTCAACATCGTTCTGCGCAAACTTTGAAAGATCGAGATCGTCGTAGTTTCCATCGGCGTCCATCAAAAACACCTCGAAGAACACAACCTTCTTCGATTGGATACTGAAGGTGTTGTCGAAGCAGATCTGGTAGTCGCCGAGGGCTTTCAATTCGATCCTAAAATGTAAATTTATATATAATTTTCAGAAACCGAGGATGGATAAAACTTACTTATGACTGCCATCGGTTTTGCGAACCTCCTGGATCAGGACTTCAGCGCCGAAGAGGACCATGAAGTTGACATTGAGATCAGCTCCATCGATGACTTGGTAGTCGACTTCCATAAACTTGTGTTTCGCATCAATGACAGGCTGATAGAAACATTGAAACTTTCCCGCAGGAACTTCCACTGTCAGATCATATTCACCTGCATAGCCGACTGCGCAGATCGCTGCCAAGATAATGAGGAAGCGCATAGGATTGATCGCCTCAGGGGGTTTACCGATATATCCCTCAAAGCCACGTCGATCGCATCCGCGCGATTGTCTTCGCGTCGAGAACGTTCCATCAACGTAAATAGTGCGCACGCGCTGAAATATGCGACATTTGGTGAGTGCGTTTTTTTACATTGCAATAAAGATTTTTCAAAAACTCCAAAGTATCTGCAAATTTCATGTTTAACAAAGATGACAAATCTATATTCCTGTCATAATGTAAAAGCACAAGTAATTCTCCTTTTTAGTTAAAGGAATAATCAACAATTAAATTGCATTAAAAATGACGTCGGTGATTCCTAAACCAATGGTCGTTGTTTTAAGGAGATTTTGTCCCTGGGAAATTGATGCCCCGTTTTTATGTGAAGGTATGAAAAAACTGGGTCATTATTTCCATCTACGATACAATGTCTCTGAACTGACTAACAGAAGTACGCACATAGTATACCAGACAGTGCTCGCAAAATAAGGGGCGTCATTTCCGCGAGACATTACTTCCCTTTGGCAAAGTGTCGCGAAACAGCATAGACCTGCGTGGTCAAGCTCTGTTCGTCACCAACCTTTTCGACGCCTGCGCTAGTATACGGGTTTACGTTTTCGTCCATATCTGCAGTTTTTCCACATTCTAGAAGGTTCATAACGTTCGTGGAGGAGAGCGTCAGTTTCAGCTTCGTCGAGCCTTGCGCGTTAGTTAAATTATATATAAAATACGATCGTCGTAGTCGATTATGTAACCAATGATCAATTTCAGTCTTAACGGCGAATCATGTCCGCTCCTTCTTACCACGAGTTGCTTCGTGATGCTGAAGCAGCTCAGCGTAAGCGTGATGAAGATACTCAGCGACTGAAGCAGAAGAAGAAGGAAGAAGAGGAGGAAAAGCGACGAGCCATACTCAATCAACACAAACGTTCGAAGCCGTCTTCCGAATCTTCGAAGGAGCCACCAAAACCGGCACAATTGGGCGATTTGCTTGCCACTGTAAGTTTTTTCTTAATTGTGATTTCTTCAATGATGTAATGTGATTGCTTTCAGTA
Source organism: Panagrellus redivivus (assembly GCA_000341325.1). Lineage (NCBI taxonomy): Eukaryota > Metazoa > Nematoda > Chromadorea > Rhabditida > Panagrolaimidae > Panagrellus > Panagrellus redivivus. The sequence continues at coordinate 24,676 of KB455054.1, forward strand.
TAAAATTCCAAAGAAGCCCATGGCAGAAATCGACAATCAGCCACATTCGTCATATGGGAGTTCGGGTCATATTGATCGCAATCGATCTCACCAAAACAATGGTTTTTCGGTTTGTCGTCGTCTTTTCGAACTGTCAACAATATATGTGCGTTTTGTTTACAGTCTCGTGGGGTGACCAACAGTCAAACCAAGGATTCTCGACATCCTGCTTCTGGGCATCATACAAATGGCCACAAAGATGCGAATCGTACTTCCTCCAACAATAACCGGCAACCGCTTGGTATTGATCGTTCGGCAAAGCCGTTGAATGACCATCGTTCGTCACGAGATTCGGATCGCCACAACGGTGCTTCACGTCAACCGTCCCAGGTGCGTCCCGAAAAGCCTCGCTCAGATGTTTCACAGTTGGATCGCAGCCGATCTGATCGTTCATTCCCAGATCGGAGTAATGGTATCGATCGATCAAAGGATCAACATTCCGTGCGAGGAACTGATGGCCGTGTAACTTCGAAACCTGATGTTCGAACGACGCAACCGGGTGGATCAGCCGTGCCACAACGGCCTTCAGTACCGCAGGCAAAGCCAGTCGCTTCTTGTAAGTTTTTTTTTGTGTAATTTGTATTTTGTAATACCTGTCAACATTTCAGCCTCGTCAAATGGTAGCGTTCCACAGAAAAAGATCCCTGAACCGCCGAAGAGGCCGCAATTGACCGATGAAGAAAGGCGACGTATTGCGAAGGAGCGCAAGCAAGCTGAAGAAGCTAAACAGGCATCATCGAAGGCATCAAGCTCAGCAAATCCAGAGCCAGCTGACGTGAGTTCACTATCGTTTTGACGTAAATGGTTAAACATTTGTTATTTTAGGACTTCTTTGCTATTCTGTCAACCGCCAAGCACAAACCCAGTGCTCCTGCCCCTAAGCCCCCCGCTAGACCTGCTCCTCGACCTGGCACAGTTTCGAGGACGCCGTTATCAACCAGTTCCAAACCTGTAGCCAAGCCGGCGGTGCCGTCTAAACCGGCCTCTTCATCGTTAAGTCGCAGTGCTCCTGCAACGTCCTCCCGAACGGCGCCTTCTTCACGCGGGCCATCTAATGGCACATCTTCGCGTGCACCACCAGCATCGTCGTCAAAGCCAGGTTCATCGTCGTCGTCGAAGAGACCAGCCCCCGGCCAGAATAACAAATCTCTTCCAAACGGTGCCAATCGACCTCGACCTGCTGCCCCCGCTCTGTCATTTGCCGACATGATGAAAATGGCTGAAACCAACGTCAAAGGCGGTGCCACTCCTCTCGACCCTCCCAAAATCACTACTTCAAGTAGTTCTCGTACCGAAGCTTTGCCATCCAGTAAGGACAAATCTAGCCGCTTTTCTTCCCAATCAAATAACAGACAGCCGACTTCAACCGGCCGATCTTCTCTTCCTGCTCGGAGCAGCTTGAACAATGACCGGAAACCAGCCAATGCTCCGTCGACTTCGCGTAAGCGCGTTTCTTCTCCAACCCGTGATGCGCCTCGCAGTAAATCTTCCAAGCCCAACGAACCTCCATCCCGCTTCAATACTCAGAGGCCGAATGGAAGAAGCACCATTGAATCTCAACCCGCTCGGGGCTTCCAGCGCAAACCCGAGCCCCCAAGCCGCCGACCGGAGCCGACTCGCAATGGCTCGTCCAGACCGGAACCGTATCGCAATGGGCCATCCAGACCGGATCCGTATCGCAGCGGACCTTCCAGGCCTGATCCATCTCGCAATAACAACAGTTCATACAGAGGTCCGCCATCCGCTTCGCAAGGACGTTTCGACCCCCGATCCCAGTACAAACCCGCTCCTCGGCGTGATGAATACAGTGAAGACGAAGACGAGTACGACAGCATGGATGATTTCATAGTTTCTGATGGCGAAGAAGTACCAAACACATTACTCAAGAATGTTGTTCGCGGCTTCTGTCGTTCTGACGAAATGACTTGGAAGCAGCGTGAACGTGAAATTGATCTGGCAAGGATGGAAGCCAACTACCATCAAGTTGCCACGGAAGAAAGTCGCAGTGCACGCCTTGCCCGGCTTGAAGATTTGAAGGAAGAACAACGTGGCGCTCGCAAATTGTAAAAACAAATTTTATAACACATGTTTATCTATTCTTGGTTTTTAATGTTGTTGTTTACCGATGGTGTTTTTATTGCTAACAGATTCACAAAGTTTTATGAAGTACATTTCTTAAATATTTAATATACAAAGTGTATTCTATTTATGTTAAAATAAAGACTACTGGTACAAGCTTTTTTCTCGAGTTGAAAATAGGTTTTTTGTTTAACCGATTTGAATACTTTTTCCTGAAGAATGCCATTATGGTGTATATTGTTTGATGTTTTTAGTATGACGGTTAGTACGATCACCGAATTGGCTCAACAGTGCACAACCGAGGCTGGAAGTGCCGATTTTAGCGTCGTCGATCAAATTTGCCATGATTTGTTTTCGTCGAAAGGTGATTTTCATTTTTTTATGGCATGTTATTAATGTTTTGGTTCCAGTTACCCCCTCTGGCCCTGCTTGGCACTCTCTTCTAAGGCGCATCTTTGCCGAAGCTGTCCGAAACAACCTCACAAACGAAGATCTTTCCGGTGCGTTGGGCGAAGCACCGTTTACCGATCAATTGTTAGCTGCCTATGAGGTGTGTTTTTTGATACCTGAACCCTCAAAACTGATCTTTTTCCTTCCAGAAATACAGGGAAGACGCCGCCAAGGCCTTTGAATCCGTCGGCTTTCACTACCCACACCTCGTTGAAGCTCAATGGAAAATTTCGGGCCTCATGGAATCCGATTCCGAAAAACGTATCAAAGCGCCTCTTTGTGAAATGACGTTGAAATCAATCCCGACCGGTACAGCTAAACCCGAGGCCTTCACATTTGTTTGTACAAAGGATGAACTTCTCGAACTTCAAGGCATTGTGGCCGACGCGGAAAGCATGCTAGCGAAACTGTCTCAAAAGTGATAATATATGGTTTTATTTTTTCAAACATTCCTGATCCACGTGCATGTATGATTATGGTTTCTTATAAGAACAAGTTACGTTGAATAAAAGGTGCAAGTGTCTCGGTTATGTTTGATAAGGAATAACAGCTGCCTTGATTAGTTGCTTGACACGATTCTGCTTGACTTACAAGTACACCAGCAACGGAAGCTGTCATAAAGCATGATATACAACCCGCAATCAGGCCTCTGAGGGCTACTTTGGCGAAGACGGCTCTTCTCTTGGGACACATGGCACTTAGGATTCCGATTTGAGATCCGATCATGGAAATGTTTGAAAAACCGCATAGAGCGTAGGTGGCGATCATCTGAGCACGATGACCCATGAGTCTGCCATCGGCCTTCATCTTCATCAGTTCTTGATAGGCCACGAATTCGTTTAAAATCGTTTTCATGCCCATAAGTTCAGCAACATGAAGTGTTTCTTTCATCTCTGTCGCAGTATCAGTAGCGTCTGACGCCCCCATCATGTACGCTAATGGGAAGAAACAGTACCCCATAAATTTCTAAAAATAAATGTACTTCTATCTCTCTCTCACGCGACTTTGAATGAATGACGTACGTTGAAACTCCAATCCTCATAGCCCAACCTGTCGCCAAAATAAGCTACCGTCGTGTTTGCAAGGGTCAGCAGGGCCATGTAAACGATAAGGTTCGCCGCGATTGCCCAGATAAAACTTGAAGCATGTACCGCGCCATTACTGATACACTCGAGGAAGTTCCGTTCTTCCCTTAAATATGAGACGGCTTAAAAAGGGAAAACATGACCGGACACTACTAACCTTTGGGCAAATTTAAAGTTCTTTGACCCTATTTGCCGAGATTTTTGCACTTCAGGATATAACAGCTTTGATATCGATAACGATACCGCAGCACTCATCACAGTTGCAGATAAGAGGTAAGTGGGACATGCCTGGAAGTGATTTTTGATGATAGTGCATCAAAAATGGGGGGTGATTCACATACGCCGAAGGAAATGTAGGCCGAGAACAGGGACCCGGCGATACACGCGAAACCGGACGTCATAACCGTGTGAATTTCGCTTTCCGTCATGGTGCCAAGAGCGGGTTCGATCAGCAAAGCAGCTTCGGTCTGTATAAATTACAATATTTCAAGAAAATATAAATGAAAACACCAACTTGTCCCAAGAAAATGCAAGCAGCCGCATTCAAACTTTCAGCCGCCGTCGTGCCAACTGTGTTTTGAACCAGCCATGCGACTTTTGACAAAACTGCCTGGATGATACCAAGATAGTACAAAACTGACACAATAGCACCAAAGTAAATAATAATTTGAAGACTTGTATAAACGAAAACGCTTCCAAAATCACAAATTGGTGGTGGCGCTGCGACAAACCCGTAAACAAAAGTCGTTCCATTAGTGGCGTAGTCAAGGAATTTTACAACCTTTAAAATTATAATCAACTTTAGTTACAGTTTCTGCAAAGTTGCAAGATACCTGATTCGAAGCCCATCGAAATGACGAATTTCCAGTTTCCCAGCGTAAAACGAGGAACGCAACTATAAATTGCAAAAAAATTCCACCGAAAACGGGCCTCCATTTAATCTAAAACAATCAGTTTTAACTATGCAATATAAACAGAAACGAACTTTAGCAGGGTTTGCACTTAATAAAAAGCCGATTAGTAAATACATAATTATGGCAGCGAGTGAACGTATTCGAATGGGGCTATCATGTGCGTCAAAAATCAACCAGACTATGAAGGCGGCAATGATTAAACCGAAAAATGCTCTACAAATTGATAAAATTATAACATACAATACAAATTTTATAATGCTTACAGTTGCATTACAGCATAACCCCACAAGGTGGTCCCCCAAAGTGAGGAAACAGCATTTGTAGACTTCTTAATTTCATGTTTAAAATTCCGTTGCAAATAAGTAGAGCCATATTTAACAATAAAATACAAATAAATTAATCCAAGAATGACAATAGCTGGGACTGATTTTTTAAAGTTGTGAGCTATCGCGAAGCCGACAAAAACGTGAGCTCCAACAGCAATCAAAACAAGAATGACTAATTTTATGGAGCTAAAAACTTGAAAAGTTAAGAGGCGAAACACGAAACATAAAAGTACTTTTTGTTGGATTCTAACCAGTGGTCGAGCCAGGTTTCCTGTCGCTTCGGAAGTTCATCGGATTTGTGGAATCCATTTTGATACACAGCAGAGCCGTTCATGTTGCTAGTAAGTGCAATAAATAAACTTGCGGTTAATCGGTACGGCTTATAAGCGTTCTCCAATGATTACATAGTCATACAAGGTACACAACAGTTATCATCGCAATGCCCTCTAATCAATGCAGCCACGTTTTCAGGGCAGACAGATCCTAAAACGAGACCTTTCTCACCACTTTCCCACTGTGATTGAATGTGGAACAACGGTCCTTTCGTCTGAATTGATGAGAAGAGCAATCAGTTGAATGCTGCAAGCATTGTTGGTTTTAGGTTTTTTTTGTATTGCGTGATAATGCGAATGATTTATGGCCGACAGTGGGTACTACGTGACGGGATCACAATCACAGATACAAATAACTGGTCAGTTCGAGTGGGCAATTAAAATTTTACATCATTTCAAATTCCAAAGAGATTACATTGCATACATACCTAAGAAACCGGATTTTACATTTGGCCACCCACCCATGTAGCGCTTAGTCAGATTACATCCCAATTTCTGCGTATATCTGTTTCATCACATGAATCAATGGTCGGTCAAAATGTCATAACGTCGGTTCGAATGAACGTCATAAAGAGTGTCCTTTGGGATCCGAAAAACATGCGCATTATGCGGATTGTGATCGGCGCAATCTTCAACGACACACTACTGACAAATTGTATAGGAAATTCATTGGCGGTCTCAGTTTGGGACGTGCCCACCCCTGTGGATAAACCAGATCTTCCGCGCCCTTGATGAATCCTCTTTATGGTTCCTCGTGAGCCTGCGTGGTTCCGAGAGTGGTTTAATCAGCCAGTCCGTCAAATCAGGCTACAATGGAGGTACTTGTGCGTCCAGAAGTTAAGAGCCTGCCTGTCACACAGCTGCCCACGGCCATTTTTGCGTCAAAAAGGGAAATCTTGGAGAAAGCTTTGGGAAATCCTGTATCCTAGTGTGTCGTTCACGGTTTTTCGTCTAATCAACCACCTAAAGATTTATTTCGCCTTGTATTTCTGATTGCATCGGATGAGGTTGTGTCTGTCTTCAGTGTCATGATTGCCATTCGTCATATTTTGATTCCATGGATTTTGAGTTATTTAGTTCAGTCTGTTAAAGGTCAACCGGTAATTAGTACATAGTTGTTATTAATTGTGATATTAATATTGCATATTTTAGCAAGTTAATCAACCTTTGACTGATTTCCATAATCTCCTCCTAAGCGGAGTTGCAAATCAACACCGCCTGTTTGAACGCATTGCACCTTTGGATGGACTACATATACTCCACCAAGCCATGGCTGTATCACCTGTTCCCGATCAACAGCCCCTGATAGGAGGCCTCTTACGTGGTGTTACTCCACCACCTCCGCTTTTTAATCCGCATCATAGATTTTTAACTGTAACAGTGCCAAATCCGCTTTATAATCCAAATTTGTCACAGACGTCAAATACCCCAGCTCCGCGAGCGGTCATTTCCACTGATACAAACAAGAAAATAACCGACATAATTGAGGTGAGGAGTGATAAGGCGCTTTTCCGTTCACACATTTTGCATACAAGAGGATTACAGGAGTTGCCGAAAGCGTTGACTGCGGCAGGTGTTGCAACGGAGAAAGTGACAAGTCAGGAAGTACCGAAAGCGAAGGGATTCGAAGAAATTGAGCCCTCTGAAACTGAAAATAGTGCAACTGAACCCCATTCTCATGAGATTGATATTTCCGAATTGAATTTGGCAATTCAAAAAATCCCTGAACAGCAACGGGTTGAAGGCGGTCAAAGTGAGGAACTTCACACTGTCACAGCTGAACCGGAAGTAATTCCATCATTTGAAACATCGACTCCATTGATCGTGAATCACTCAACAAAGGTGTCTATCATCGAAGAAGTTCAAACGACCACACCTTCACCGACCAAACCACCATCGGTACACACCCAAAACACGTTATCCAATTCATTCCGTAAGTTTCAAACATCAAAAATGATTTATTTCACCGAAAAATTGAATTCAGATTTGACCGATCATCTTAATCATAGTAACATTGAATCCTTCCTGGCAACGACAAACATCTCAACGGGTGAAGCTCAGAATTTCCTAAAGCTCGTCGAACGGGTAGACTTTTTTATTCGGTCATCTGACAACTATTAAAATGATTCATTCATTCTAGGTTCTCGAAGAAGAAGTTGAAAAACGACTGCAAACCCAAAACCAGAAGCATGCAGGCGCAAATTCAAAACACGACGCCCATGTTGAACATGTGTCAGCGAGCGAAGAAGGATTAAAGTTACAACCATCAGATATCCAGGTTTGTCTGTCGGGGTTCGATGAGTGTGTTGACCGCGTTGATTTCAGCCTTCTTTGGATACTTCTGCCGCGGAAAAGGTGGTCAATGAGGAAGAGTATGTCTCACAGGAAGAAGAACTGACACCTCATCGACGACATGAGTTGAAAACTGTCGATACAAAACTGAGTTACGAGGGCGAAGTCATGGGTGAAGATGTTTCAGCTGAAAACCGTGACACACGTTTGCCGATTCTGAGCCTTCGCGTCGCCGATAGTAGAGCTGCACGTGTGCATTCTTCTCCAAATTTGAATCCGGAAAAGGCTTTCCAAAATAGACGCTCCCATACATCATCAAAGGTGATTGAGGATTATCGTATTCGGGAACAGGAGGATTTCGACAAAACAATCAAAGAAGGCGCTTTGAGCGTTTTTGGAGAAGATGCAGCGGTGTCCTCTCAAAAAAGCACTCCAAGCGTATCGACGACTACAAGCACACCAGTGCCTCTAAACTACATAACTCGAGCTGTAAGCGCTTTTTAAACATGAACCGCTTCAAACTTATTCTAATTTTAGCCAACACATCGATCAGGGCCACAAACACAGTTTGAAATGCTCGCGAAGGACTATCAGTATCGATTGAGCGGTATCAACGGACTTAACGATGTTTTCAAGGCTTTGCAGAATGCGAAGATCGGTTTCTACGAGCGTCCAACTTATCGAAGGTATAACAGCAGAGGCCATTGATTTAATTATGAAACAAAAAAATCCTGCCTGGTTTTTCTCAGGATACGATCTTATGCGACTTGCCTAGTGCATTGAAGCAATGTATATTATTTTTGACATATATTGTGCAATTATGTATGCCTTTCTATTTAACCCTCATGAAACTACTTATTGCAATGTCAATGTTACGGTAACTCGAACAATGAAATCATAAATCACTCGCTTAAATCATTCCAAATATTGCACCCAACATTTCACATCTTGTTGAAGTAAGTATTTGAGTGCAAATAAAGAAAGCCGGAATCACATCGTGGAAAGGCCGTTGCCTCATGGCCAAATTACTCCAGTACATCTAGCGGTAGAGGCCTTGCAGAAGCACCTTCTTTCGCTTCAGACAAAAAATAATCCAACTGTTTAGTCTACGGATTAAACACCGCGCTGCTGCTCTCCAAAACGCCTATGGCTTACGCACCTCCTGAATGCAACTTTGAGATATTTTGCGCGCCATGCGCCTCAGGGACAAGTTTATGGGCCGAGTACGGGGGTCCTAACCAAAAAATGGAATGGGCTTGAGGCTTTGCTCCCGCAAGAGTAGAGTGCACGAGCCTGGTGCTTCTACAACTTGATGCTGCGCAATTTTGGGTCATTCTTCGCGATCGCCATTTTTTAACTCTTGCTTCTTGTCAATTTCACTCACTATATCTGTACCCATACCTATGCATTTCCGGATATAATCTCCCGATCAAATCACAGTTATTATGATTTGGGAGGTCTGGTTTTTCTTGTTACGATCAACCTTATACAATGGTCATTTTGGATTACCCTTATCGGGATTCTCGGCGACACTGTGAGTAACACAACACAATCGGGTGCATGGTGGACTGGTTACTGACAGCTCACAGAACATGTGTACGAAACAAATTCTTTTGTATTTCATTTCCGCGTTTCTTACGGGGTACCAGAAGCTGTTCAAGAATCGCCATTTTTTTGGTTTTTTAATTGATTGTGGGAAAAATTGTGAATAAAGCTTCAACGGGTAACGTGAGCGGCTTGTTTTTGAGCGATAGTAAAGTTAAAGTTTGAAAAAAAGCATGTCCGTGTAGGAAGAAAGCCACGACCGGTCTGCGTTCACTTCCTCACCCCCAATCTGTGGCGTTAATCCCGTGTCCAGAGAGTGTTTCCTCATCCCTTGCGGCATGCACTATGGATCCACCCCAACTTCGTTTTGTACGTAGCATTGACTTATCGGCGTAAATCGCGAATGTATTCGATCCCATAGGCAGTAGGCCGCGCACCGTGCTCGTCAATGCCACCCGGCTGGAAGGAAGGTAGATCGAGAATGGCGGTCGTACAAATGCAAATTCGTTAAATGAAAGTTGCGCGTTGTTCGGCCGTCATCTTAGGTTTGGTGTTCTTCTACAATGTCCTTGCGATCCGACACGACCATCCTCTGCGCAACCACGACCTTACTCCTGAGGCCAATTTGCACCTGGCGTTCATCGTCTTCCGCGATTTCACGTCCAACTTTATTGCTTTTAGTCATTACCTACTTATTTGGGCGTTTGTAAAATAAAACCCGGTTCGAACATTCCCGATCACATTACTGTTTGATGAAATCAAAAGCAGGAAAGGAACCACCTTGTTTATTCTTCAAAAAATCGACCGCGGTACGATTTTCTTGCGTTGATCACGTCAACCCTACGGGTCGCGGCACTTTGTTTTCCATTTCTCGCGGTCAACGCGCAATTTTGTCGCATTCTGTCTGTATACCATGTGCCAACATGCCACAGGCAAGTACATTATTAGTCGGTGATGATCGTGCGCCGCGTTGTTTTCTGACTCCTTCCAGACATGGGTGTGTTTGTCGCGTAACTCTGCCCTCTACAACGTTTTTTTTTCTTGGTCGCTTGAGTCCGAATCTGTCAACAGATCTTTTGAAGTATTAGGATTGATGGGGAATTTTTTTCTCGATGTCTTCGAGTCAGTAAAGGCACTCCACCCTTTTTCCGTACTCCAGTTTAGGGGTCTCGTAATTGTAGCAATTGATAAAAACTTGCATCCAAGTCCGCGCGGCAGTTTGCAGGTTTGTCCTTCTAGCCTTCCGTTAGAGCCTGTTTTCTGATCAGTCCAATTTTGATTCCATTTTCCTTAATCGACGCTCTAAGAATGGGGCAAAAATGTTACAACGGTGAGCGTAACTGTTGAATAGTAGGCCGAAGCGAAGGTGTGAGGCGGCAAGGGCGGATCCCTCTTTCGACTTTTTTGTTTTTCGTTTGTTTTTGAATGTTGGTATTCGTCAACTGCGTGAAACCTTCTAAGCATTGGCTGCATTGATGCCAGCGTGAATCGCGATTGAAACTCTCTTAGTCACCACTTTCGCTTTCACGCGGCGAAGGCATCGCTTCAACTTGGACACACCTTTGTCGTAGGGCAAACAATAACTTAGCACTATTGGTATGTCCGTTTCTTTATTGTTTTTATTACTTTTAATAGCAAAAACATCCGTTCCTTTATGCTTGAATGGCATTAGTTTTTTGGTCATTGTCGAATAAGAAAACAGTCATCACAGCGACGGATTACCGACGTTTTTTCACTTAATTTTCTTCAATTCCACGCCCGCGCTTCCAAGTCATGGCGCATTACTGCGCATTTTCTGGAGCTGCTGAATCACTGAAAAGCTTGTCGGTATTTACTTATGCTCGGTAGAGTCACTGCAGAGTCGACGGCAAGGAACGACAAATACGGCTACAGACAGTGCACCTCGTCCGTAGCATGATGCAGCTCAGTCGGTGCATACTGACCATTGTTTATTTTGATCCACAAAAGACACTCTACTTTAAGAGGGACTTGCTTTGATACCTTTCAACCTACCTAGACGACATTTTCAATTCCGAAAAGAATTTATCTCGATTTACGTGTTCTTCGCACGTTTTTGCTACAAGCTAAGTGTGTACATAACGTGAACCCTCAACACAATCACCAAGGGAAACTCAAACTTTTTGCCGGGGATGTTTCTTGGGCTTGTTTATACGCGTCGCGCGTGAGCATCTTTTCGGGCTCGACTCTGAGGTACATAAGTTACGGACGTCCGTCACAATTCTCTTTTTTAACCCTTGTTTTGTTTCAATTCTTTTGGCATCTTCTACTTCTTGTTGATGTGTACAATCAGAATCTTACGCATCATCGGCGCTCACGTCGTTTAGCGGTTTTCCGTTGCATCGCTGTCAATTTTAGCGTAATGATGGGTCGAGATAAACCGGTTTCATTGCGGGTATAACTTTGGCGCACCGCAGGTTGTCTTCTCCCTACTCGGAGCGCTGCCCTACCCAAGCGTCAAATCAGAATGTACCGATATTAGCAATTTTGGTTGGGTTTGCACCTATTTTTTTGAACAAATTTCGCCTGCGGCTACATTAGTTAAACTGTTCAATTTGGTAGGAACAACACGAAGAGTACAAACGAGTTGAACTGGTTGTCTTTGCATCATTTTGTATTCAGAGTGCTAATTTACTTTCATGACTTCGAGCGAAAGAATCATTTTAATTTCCTGTACATTTGAAAAAGTTGAATTTTATTACTTTTTAACGTAATTATACAATACAAATGACTCCAAAAAAAAGAAAATGTCAATGCTTCTGGTTTCAATTTACGTGTTAATGAGCAATTGAAACGATATCAGCAATCATTGCCTGCAGGCAATTGTTTATTCCGGTCTATTGTATTGCGTGGTAACTAATCAGTCATCGCGTCGTACAACCGTGATCGCTGACCATTCCCGATGTCGTTGTTTTTTCTCTAATTAATGGCACTTGGTTGCATGCCTCCACACGTCTTAATATGATGCCTGCAGGCGGCGGAATCAAACGGCCAATCGCGGTTTCGTGCCCCGTTGAAAACCGGTTCCATCATGAAATGTGCGACGACGAACTCAGTGGCGGTAGATGCCACCATCAAAGGAGCCCCCGGGTAGAGCTGCTGGCGCGGTAGCGCGAGTTGTATGCAGCGTTGAACGGCGGTGGCCAGGGGCGATTTTGCACCTTTTTTCCCTCTCAAACTGATCAAGCCTTTGCGCTCACCGCCCCCGACGAGCTGGATGTTGGTTGACCACGTCTTCCGGGCATGGGTTTACGTTTGGTTTGGGGTGACTGACAGGACCGAAGGGGGGCCCCCAATACCTCTCATTCCATGTTACAAGGCAATTAGTTGAAATGCGATCGCATTTTCGGAAGCCTACAGAGCGCCATTTTGAGTGATTTTATCGCACACCCCATGTGAGGTGTCCTCAGGAACCCCTTTTTGATAGTTTACATCTTACTGCCACCCCCGCACAGCATGCCACTTAAATTTTTAAGTGAAGGCTAAATTTCATTCATCACAAAACTCATTCCACCCACACCCAACCTTCCAAATGAAGTTGCACCTAGAGTATCCATTTCCGCGGCAGTCGTCTGAAACTAGTGTGTGACGCGTTTTTGACAACTTTCTTCGAAGCTACGCACGTTCATTTGCAAAGGTCACTCGAATCGTGGACATTTCATCGCCATTCCAGTCAGCGTGGCGCCACAGCTCGATCGTTTCCTCTTATTTTTTGTCTCCTTCCACCTGCCTTTCGTTTTAAATTGATTTGGTATCCCGTATTTGTGCATGTTTTTACCCGCCTCGTGCATCACTATGTTATTCTTTCTGTACGCTGACATGCAAATATGTCCTTCATAGTTATTATCTTTTATTCCCTTGTTTTCCCATTCATTGTTTACTGTTATCACGCGTAACGGAAGCCGTTCCTATGCCCCACGGTGTCTTGACAGGTTTTTGCGTATCCATAAATCACCGTGTCGATTGTATTGACAGTTTGTACGATGAGTAACACGCTCAATTCGGCTCCTTTTCAGCCATATACATTTGCCCAGTGGCGACGGATCTGTTCGTGTAGCAGCGCCGGCATTTAATTCACACTATTTTTCTATTCAATTTGCTCAAATAGCGTTAACATGACCACGGTAGGCGAAGCATGTTAGGAGAGTGACGAATTTGGATGTAATGATTTTAGCCGGATGAAAGCGTGAGAGACATGGAGCAGGTCAGACATAGCATTGAGACCAAGGAGCTTCCGTCAAGCCAGCTCCAAGCAGAATCTCAAACATCGAGTGTGAGGATCGTAACACCCATCTATAAGCTTCAGGAGAAACAACCTGTAAGGAAAAAGAAAAACATGAAAGCAATTAGTGACATTTAAATTGAAAATTTTGACATTTTTAAGGGCTCCGAAGTTCATATGGGCGGCAATCACGAGCACAGTCAACGATTGTCTGCTGTGAATGGTGATTACAAAGCGGAGCGTAGCCAGGAGGAATTCCGCATGAAGATCATCGATCCGAAAGTTAACTCTAATGCCCACATCCCGTCTCAAACCGGAAGTCTGCCCAACTATGGCCGTCGACTCATCGATGACTTCCCCAGCCAACATGGCAAACGATCATTGCTCAAACTGGATCCTCTTGAACAGCGTCGCATTCGGGTAGCCTAACTTACTACCGTAATACAAGCTAAAATTACAATTTAAGAGCGTCGAAAGCCGCCCGATCACCACCAGTGCCTACTTGACAGAAAGTGTTAACAGACACCGCGACATGGAAGAATCCAAGCTGCGCAAGTACCTCAAAGCCAGCGAGGATGATGCCAACAAGCCGTGGAACAAGCCAGACTGGCCTGGACCCAAGGTTTGTTTCTACTGAACAAACTTTTTCTAAACATAGGATTCAGAACGATGACGGCGTCGGTGAAAGTCTGCGTGAGCTGGAACAGATCCGCAAAAAGATTGATTTGCTGCAAATGGTTGGTTGTCCGTTCCGTGATGAGTTCCCGCCTAACAATCCATGTCCATTGTCCTTACTGACCCACCCACAACTTCACACCATTTATCCCTGCCACGCACTCACGCTTTGTTACGAATTCAATGTAATTCGTCGTATAAACTGCTTGCTTTTCGTGCTTTTACAACAACAATTACTCTGTTTTGTGGCGTCCACAATGTGTGTGCATTTACGAGTTGAGATCAACACGTTCAAAACGGGTAAAATACTAAATAAGTGGGGGAAAAACTTGTTGCGGTGCCCTTTGGCTATCGTGAAAGATGGTTATAATCTTCCTGTGCCGTGCTGTGGAACTTCAACTTCAATGAACTTCCTTTCTGACTTCTTGCTGTTGCCTGCCGCGTGAACTTTCTCCCAAAGTGCACGTAAGTGATGATCTTCCCTTGACTACTATAACTTTCCATCCACTTTTTTGACATTGGTTTAACAGTTTATCCCTATTAAATTCAAAATTCCCCTCGCAATTCCCTTCAAATGCCCTCGGTGTGGCTTTACATGATTTCATATTTAGCGAAATATGCGGAGAACCCAGTCCTTGGGCGAACTTATGCTGCTGCCTCCTGAAGACAAGCGCATTCCGGTATCGTTTGCAAGTTGTAACTTCAACTCTGCATTCCTGAAATTTTTAGAGTACCTTCAAGCCGACTCATGAAGATGGTTGGCTAGTCAAGATTCGCACCCAAAAGTACTTGGAAAATGCCAAGAATGGAGTTCCGTCCAGGACCCACTCTGTCGGTGAACTGGCGACTCCACGGAGGACTTCATTTGTGGGTATTGACCAGATGCAAACATCGCAAACACTCCAACGTGAAGCAACGGTAAGCTTTTTCGGGTTATTTATCCTTTCGTTTACATTTGATGGGCATGCACATGCGTGGGGCCTATTATCCGCGTTTTTGAAACAGGGGTGCACGACAAATCGATTCTGTCAGGATGGATGGGAATTTGTGATCGCAGGTCCCAGCGAACTGGCAGTTATCTGCTTCTTGCGATGCACAACAGTACTCGCAGACTTGACAGAGGCCCGCAAATCGCGCACTAGCTAACTTCTCAAGTACAGTCTCAAACTTGTTTGATTTAAAGCAGACCTTGGAGCCAGGCGTCGCTTCAAGAGCGTCCGCATAGGAGCCCACATTAGCTAGGTGCGCAGGTTGACGCACTACCTGGTCTTGCGGGTGGCGTTGGTGGGGGCGTCCACGAACGAGGATACCCTCCTGGCAAGCGATGCTTGCAGCGGGTGTTTTCGAAAAACCCACCCCTCATTTTCGGAGATCGTCTCGACTGCCTCAAGCACGACTGCGGATACTTTTTTTCCAACCACAGTGCGGCAACAATTGCATCTCCAGGCAATGGAAGAGCGGAAAAAAACTAAGTGGGCGCATGTTACGGCCGTGCGCAAGACGCGCGACCTACGTTGGATGATAGTCTCGCAGTAAAAAAGAAACAGCACAACGTTACGGGCTTCTCGTGTTTGGATCAAACACAGGATGGGATATACTGAAGCACAATGCAGGAAGTGGAGCCAAGACAGCATAGGATGCTCTAATGCATAGCAGAAGATGCGCTAAGGCACAAGCGCTCCACCCTCGACACCGTTCGTCTAATCTGGGATGCTAATTGTTACCTGTCGCTTTAATATCAAATTTAATTTAAAATGTCGCATTGAAAATGCGAGTTTGAAACTTTTCCACAAAGTTTGTGTTTTAGGAATACAGTAATCAGGGTCATCCCTCCAGGGGCGGTGACGAGCTTTCGTGGCAGCTCAAAAAAGAATTCCACCTCTCCAAGTACACTGTAAGTTTGGTGTTTTACTCTAATCAGATAGCTAAACTGTTTTAAAAGCCAGTTCAAACCAGATAACCAGCAAAAATCAATCTTGTTGTGTAGAATGTTGTTCATTAGCTACTTTTTGTCTATTGACCTGAGGCTTCATGCGCGTTACATTTGACTCACAAAACGCACTGTACAGAAGCGCTCAAGAGCGACCTGTAGTGTGCATCCGTTCAGTGAAGCCAACTGGCCGTTAGCTGCCCGCAAGGTCTCCATCAGTCCCTCTTGCGCTTTTCGCGAGCCGTCAAGCGCGGGCTTCAAGAGCGTTGTTCTTTTCCCTGATCGCTCTTCATTCGGCGTTCGTCTTCTGGACTATACTTTGCGCACTCCCGACGGTCTAAATTGACACTCGAATACACCTGTGCTATCCTGTTGATTAGTCAACTTGGGATCTTCTATGTGCGTTTTGTCTCCTTCCGATTCATCGATGTTTGCCGCATTATTTTTCGTAGCGAACCTTAAGCTGCTTACACCCGACTTTTCTTGTTACCCCCTGACGTATTCTCGTCTCCTTATATTGTTTCCGCATTTTGCGCGACATCATCATTCACTTTTTGCTGATTCGCAGCCAACCTCTTTAGCATTCGCTTTCGGTGCTGCACGCTTGTACCCATCTTCTTGCCCAATATGGCCCTCCATGCTTGAGGGCTTCCGAGAACTGACAGCATTGGCGATATGTCTGCGGCAGGGCGGTCATCAGTACCGCCCCGGCCTGACTCGTCCATGAGTTTCATGTCGGGTGATGATCCCGATGTCCTCAGCTATCAGGTCGGCGGCGTATCCCAACTCAAACGTGCCTATCTCGAACAGATCCGACGCGACGAACAACGTCATGCCCGGCATCGGTCGACGCCTGTCATCGGCATGGCGCTGTCGAATAGAGTATTATCCGCGACTCCGTTGGTGACCCCTTCCTTGCCAGACATTGCGGAAGCCGCTCACGAAGGTAGCAGTGCCAGCAGTGTTACTACCGAATACGCTCCACAACATTCGGTACAAACCTTTTCTTTTTATTTTTTAAACTATTCACCGTCTTAAAACTGAGTTTCACCGTTGATGCACTTCCTAGCGTTGGCGGTGTTAGCACCAGGTGCTTACCCAACGAGAAAAATGTTTACCAAACGACTTTTGCATTCAATTGCTGCTGCATTTTTTTTACTCAAATGCTATGTAGTTTTTTTCGCGCATTCTTCACTTAAACTGTTTAAACGTAGATAGCTGGATTAACTAAACTGTTGTAACATCCGCAAAAATATTGGATTTCTTCTTTTACAAAACTCAAAATATTTGCATGAATTTAGTACTATAGTAACGAGTGTTTACAAGGGTATTTAAACAAATGCATTGCCTAAAGACTTGTGCAACAATCACGGCTGGCAGCTATGTTTGTACAAGTGATTGATTTTTGCTGGTTGAGGTGACTAAGAAACAGTGCACATTTTTTGTAAAGTTCAGCATTGAGGTTGAGGAGGCGGTTGGCATACCGGTTGGGCCTCATGTTGGACACCTTCATAGACAAATCAACAATTTTCAATTGTAGGACCGACGACGATCGTCATTTGTGAGCGAAACTCAGCAAAGCCACATTTACCGTCAGGAAACCGATTCAAGTCGGGCTCCGACGGCGACGCCGTTGTCTCAACAGAAGAGGTCTGGCAGTCAGGTATGTTGTGAATTCTTCATTAAAAGTGTGTAATCCTGATTGATTCAGCTACTCTATCCGCCCGGCAGTACTGATCAAGTTGCGTCGGAGCGGACACCAGCTCAACGCCCTGTCGAGAAGGTTGTCTACGAAAACAAGCCATTGCCGCCAGCTGTTGTTGCCGTCAATATCAGCCAGGCTTCGACTTCTACCCCCGGAAGGCCGAAAAGTACGACGGTCCGGCAGCCTCCGCCACAACGCCGACCTGACGACGATTACGCCGAACGGTTGATGTCCCCACCTCCTGGCAGACAGACACCGAAGTCGATTCTGAAACAGAGTTACATTCATCAGCAACACTATTCTGATAACGAGCAATTCTGGGAACAAGGCACACAGATCCAGCGTCAAATGAGCTCGGATATGCCTGAACCACCAGCAGCATTGATGCAGCCACAGCAACAGCCACAACAACAACAACAACAACAACAACCGAATCGATCGGCTAACCGGACTCCTGCGTATTACGGCAGTAGCTACGATCTCGATGAAGGCGAGCGAATGCGAGTCATGCGTGAGAATCTGCAGAAGCATCGGGAAAGTCGCAATTACACGCCCCAAAATGTGCCACGTTATCCGACGACTTCGTTCAATGGGCCCTTCTTCAAGTTGGAAGAAATCACGTCGCCGCAGCCTCCGCTCAGCAATGGAAATCGCCCACGGTAATATCGTTTCACTTCGGTTTACCTATTTTAAACGATTTTTACAGATCTCAATCAGTAGCCCCCGTAATGACCTATGAAAGCTCGGATCAACGGCGCTACGAAGAGGAAATGCGTTTCCATGAGGAATACGATCGGTATCAATACCAAGAGATGAACAGAATGAAAAACATGTCTGCATCTGAAGCTGAACTGGATCAGCATATTGTGAGTTTACATTTTACACAGCAATATAAATTCATGGGTGGTTTTAGCGAGATAATGCTCCGAAAGATAACAATGGTGTTGTGATTTGGCCACCTCCGCAACATGGTCGTGATCGTCCGAGACCTGCTAGTGCCATGGCTCGTAGCATTCTCGATCCTGATCGTATTGACGCTTATCGAAAACAAAAACAGATGGAGCTCGAAGCGATCAGACGGCGCGAAGAACGTGAAAGCTTCCTCCAACAAAGACAGCTTCACGCTATGCAGATTCAACAACAACGCGTATTCGAGCAACATCAACAGCTTATCAGTGAGCAGCCACCTCAACAGCGGTATCAACCGACGCCTCAACAATACCAGCCGCCGCCTCAGCAATACCAACCGCCGCCGCAACAATACCAACCGCCGCCGCAACAATATCTCCCTCCTCCACCGGTGCCATCAATGCCGCCTCCACAACAACAACAAAACATTCCGCAGATTCATATGATGTCGCCGAGCGATGATCTGGAGAAAGTTGAGCCCCAACAAGCTGGCGATCCCGGAATGCCTCCGCCAAGTCATATGCGTGTCTTTGAAACTCGTCCGATCTCGGCTCTGTCCACTGATTCCATGGCCGACCCACGTGATGCTGTTTCGCCGGCTCCGTTGAACACCTGGCGAAGAACATATATCGTTGACAACACCCCTGAAGCCGCTGCAAAGAATGAAATTCTGACCAGCGAGGAGCTTCTTGAAAAAGAACGCTTTGAAGTCGACTTATTGAAGCGTCGCGAAGCCTTCATTGAAAAGCCTGAAGATGAACCGCAAATATTCCGAACCGGTAAACGCTGGCAACCGCCTCCAGAGAAACCATACATCTGGCCGACGTTGCGTCGTCCAGTCACAGTGGAACCTGGGCATGAGCCTATCGTCAATTTCGCGCCTGGAGCTCCTACGATGGACGATAATGGTGAATACCGTTGGCAACCTGTTGTGTATGATCCGGGATACAAGAAAGAAAACAAGAATTTTACACCAACAAATTCCCCACCACACTCACCACGACGCGGCCTCGGCACCGGACCCCTTGATGACGTCGCAAAACGTCAAACCAAATACCTCGTACAACCGTCTCCCGACGGCAGCCATAGACCAAAGCCAGCTTTCAAACAAACAAGACATGCGCCTTCTGGCGGGTTCCTTCCTCATGCTCCGAACTCCGTGAAGATTGTTAAAAAGCGGAGTAGCCAGATTCATAATAGTCTTTCACCTAATTTTGTTGATCAGGAGATGGCAGATGTTGAGGTGATTCATGAGAGAAACTATCACCGATCAGAAGAACCGTCACATAGACGTCGTACGCCGTCTGTATCAGAACCTCGTAGTCGTTCACTCCATGACCCTAATCATAAAGGCCGTAAGTTGACACCTATAAAGCGGTACAACCGATTTTAATCAAAATTGCTTACAGCTCTCAATGATTGGGAAAAAATCTACGATCTCCCGCCACACTCTTCCACAATAACTAATAAAACCCCGCCATCCAATGTTGATGTCCGTCGACGTCTTCAACTTTTTGAAAGTCAAGCAGCTGCCAGTCTCCAACGGAGGGCTTACAGTGAGCAACGTGCCGTCGAATCGGTGAGTTATCTTTGAAAACCACACAAGTAGTAAAGATGCACTCACATTTTGTGGAGAGAACTTAAAATTAACTGAGTGATCGCTTTGCTTCAGCCACAAACCGCTGCTTCCACGCCAAAAGCTCACCAACACCACGAGGCTCCTCCTCGACGCGGTCCTTCTAATGTACGTTTTTATGTCTAGTTAAATGTAGTCTGCTTCTGTGACAGTACATGTTCCATCTTTAGTTGTGTTGTCTTTTGCTTTTATACTTGAGTTGTTTTTCTTAGGCCTCTCAAAGACCAGCACAACTGCCTAACGGCGGCACACTTCTGCGTCGTGCGGATTCGAAAACGGAAGTGTCCCACCACCACAATCATCACCATCACAGCAGTAGTCAACGTCAGAAGCCAGTGCCGCGTGAACGTACGACGACGTCATCCACTGTTGCTGGTGATGCCTATGCTTCGCGTAGATCGTCACGATCAGGCACTCCACAGCAAGCTCACGCGCATTATCCGCACGCACAGAGTTCCACTTCTTCTGTGCCGATGGCATCACCGATGCAACCGCAGAATCCATCGCATCATCGCGGTGGTGGTGGCGAAGAGCGGCCTGCCCAAGTCCAACGAAGACTTCAACGCATTATTCAAGCTACCTCACCGTCGCCTGCACCGCCAAGCTATGAACGCGCTCGTCCATACATGCCTCCACCATTGCCGCCAGGCTACAAAGTTAGTCGTCGCATCACTACGAGAATTTCTTACACTTCTTACTAACATGTGCGTCAACGTCAAAAAGACATTAACAAGTTTAGTTCTTCTCTCGTCTGCACTCCTTCGTTTAATTCACTTAAAAATTGGTGATAATTTGATCAACGTATTCACGCGGAATCTTTAGCGCCCTCCATCGCCGCAATATGGCTACCTTCAACAGGCTTCTCCCCGATCACCTCCTCCACAGCAACCAGGCAACACGCGTCGCTTGGTGCAGATGGTCCAGCATGAAGCCCAACGGCATCGGCACGACGAGCAAAGACAAGCTCGAAGTGCTGCTCCCCCAAATCAACCAGAATACGCTCCCGTGCGAAGTGGTAGTGGCCCACCACCTCCGCCACCGCCGCCTCAACCGCCTCAGTCCAACTATCATCTAGGACCCCCAAATATGCGGTATCAGGCGGTATCGCCGGCCAGCAGTAAATACCTTTAACCTTTCCGTTACATCATACTAACTTTTTTTTATTAATTCGTAAAGCGCTAGGTTATCTCCAAAATAAAGCAAATATAGTTATACCTTAAATTTAAAAGATTTAGCTTTTCTTTTTGTCGACGCATTAATTATCTCATTGAGCCCCCGTTCAGTTATTATTGCGATTGTTGTTACGTCTTTCAGGTGAATCATTTTCTCTCTAAACTCCCGTTGTTGTCACGCGCTTCTTTTTGCATCGTTATTTTGTGCAAATTTTTACACTTTCACATTGCTTTTTCCACTGCCTACAATGCTATTTTTATATGACCTCTCATGTGCCTTAAAATATATCTATTGTTTTGTATCCCAAGTCACGGAAGTTGATGCCATTGTGCTTGAACCCCTTTCCAATGACGGCTGTAACTCATCGTCGCAAATCAGGTTTGTGTGGCTTTTTTGAAATAAGCTTAATCCTCTCTTTCAGATTAAAATTTGGGGGATAAAAACTTAAAAAGTGGGACAAATTTGTATTGATCTCAACTCGCTTCTAACAAAACACGCTTTCAACGTGAAAACTGTTTTTAATCCGGTAATAATTTCGATTCATTTTTTAGGCTGCGCTCGAACCGAAGAAGGTTAGTTTTACTTTTTTTATCCCTTGCATAGGGTCAGTTTGATTAACCTGCGTCAAATCGCTTGTTGCCGTGAAGCGTTTAATCCTATTTTAATAACTTAACATGTTTGCGTTTATCTAGAACAACGAACTCGATGAGTTGGCACGCAAAAATAAAGAATTGGCAGACCGCTCGAAAAATCGACGCACCGACTACAAACTAGTCGGATCAGACATCATCAAAACTGATCCGGAGCCTCTTCCATCTCATTTCAAGGTACTTGCATTTTTTACTTTAATTAATATGTTTTGAAATGATTTCGTCGTGATTCGAAAAAAAGATGAAACGACGAAACCATCGACGCTGTATTTCCAATACTAATTTTCGTGAGTTTGTTGGAGTGCGCTTACCCCGCTGTTACAGGAGCAAATTCGCGAAATGCTTGAATCCCGAATTTCGACCGACACCAGCTCCCTGAATCAGAATGATCGTAGCGGCTACGTAACAGTAAGTGCTTTCCAAACTTGCTACTAGTACCAGCAGCCGCCTTTTGTCGACATTACCAAGATTTGTGTTGTGTGCGTTTGACGTGCTTGCAAAGTATCCGAATGCCGGATCGGTCTGTGTCGCTATTTTATTTCTCTTTCCTTCTAAACTCTGTCCCTCTCGCCCCTGTAACTATATTTCAGCCATTTCTTTCTGTTTATAGGACGCTTCTTCCGCAACATGGCAGTTTAACAACTCGTTCAGCCCCCGATCTGTCGTTTCTCTTAATGGCGCGAAAGCAGAAGATGCCACTGGGCTTTTGAAGGTGCGAACGACCACGGCTCCTCCTGAGGTTTGTTTCCGTAGGCTGTTTTCCCCTCTTGCAGTGTTGTGTGTTCTCGGATTCTCAATCCATTGTATGCTAATCAAACGTCGTCGATGGGAAAACAAAAACATTTTGTGTATAGCCTTGGAAATGGGAAGAAGGTGGTTAGAACCCCCGAAAAGTGTGCCTTGATGTTCAATGCTGGCTTGATTGATCCCATCCGAAAGGAAACTGCTTTAACGCTAAAAGCTAATACGTTTAGGATGACAAGCCTCGTAGTATTATGAAGCGCAGCCAACTCGAAAGCCGTGAGCAAATGACCTATGCTGAGCCGGAACGTCGTATCGTTCGCGAGGCTCACTCGGAGGTCGTTCGCGCCAAGGTTTGTAACCACCATTTGTCGATTTCTGTTAACCGGATGTCCTGCTTTTTCTAGCCTAAAGTCACTGAAACCGTCGAAACTGTCGAAGATCACAAACGCACTGAGGAAATTGAGCGCCGAATTATCCGGCGTGAGCGACGCCATCGCAGCAGCCGTCATCGTTATGGACACGGACAGCACGAATACGTTGACTGGAACAATGGAGGAGGTAAATTTGACGTCTTTTTTTACTTTTAAATGCCTCAGTTGATTGGCACCACTGTGTTAATAACCATCTTGAGTTGTGCTTTATGTGTTCGGTTCAATTCAGAGGAAAGACAGCAAAGGTTGCTTGCTGAAGAACAGCAGCGACGCTCCTTGATTGAACACCAGCAACGTCAACGCAGTCTACATGAGGCGCAACAACGATCACTCGCCAAAGGATTGCAGCAGCAAAGGCTTGAAAAACGAATTTCTGAAGTCGCTTCCGGGGCTGAAAACCGTTCAGTTATGCACCACAAAGTCGAAAAAAAGGAATCCTATGAACGATCATCACGTAGGATGGCTTCACAAGGCTCACAAACAGTCGCAAATCGAGAGAAGCAGACCGCTCTACGCCGTTACGATGGTCGTAGATACACTTCTGAAGAGCTTAACCAAGCAGTGAAACGTGCCTATCAGGCCGTAGACAAGGCTCACTCGGATATTCGTACGCTTTTTACGTTTCTTACGTTGCATTCTGACCCGCTCTGTCTATCACCACTAACACAATCTTCAGTTCTTACATTAATCGTTTGGCTCGGATATTAATGTACGGTATTTTAGGACAGTGGCGTAGCAACTCAATGCAGCGCAGCGGAGGTGGCCAACAAAACGGCTACCTTCCGGCATACGAATCTTACCATCGGTCGACTTCGACCCGTCGTGACCGCGAACGTGACCACGGTGACTACTCTCGCGCCTTCGACAACTCCGGCTTAGCTCATGCTCGCTATGGATCGCTTTCGGACAGTCTGCGTCGTGGTGAGCTGCGTTATGTGCCGAATGGCGACTTCCGTGAGAACTACGGTCGTAGCAACAAGATGCATAAGAGTTATTCATCTCGTAAGTGGTTTCTTCCTAGTGTGAATTTTCAATATTGATGGTATCTTTTCAGGCGATGTCTTCAATGACGGCACTCGCGACTCTTCATGGCACCGCGGAAGCGTCGGTCAAGGTGGCCAAGGCCAACAAGCTCAAGGCCCTGCCCCTGTCGTCGAATTCCCACCGACCCTACCCCGCCAAGGCGAACAACCACCCGTGCCACCGCCGCATCGTGGCTTCTCAGACAACAACAGCATCTACCGTCCTATCGTGAAGTCTCGCAGCTACGCCGACTGGGATGAACCCCGATTCTGGAAACCTCAGAACCCACTGTAATCCGCTTCCTCTCTCCATTCATTAAATCCAAATTGCCTTACTTTTCCAGTATAAAAAGAAAAAAAAGAAAGTTATACCTTTTAGTTTCGCCTTTTTTGTAATTTGCAAAATCATTCAGAGGCCGTCGCAACGAGGTAGTTTGGGAATTCCCTGATCGAACTTCCTTCAGTTTTACGGCGCTTAATCCATTTTGTTTTGTAAACCCTTTTGTATGATTATTGAAAGAGTAAACCCAAATGAACTATGACGGATTTTGTGTTCACAGCAAAACAACATACAAGTTATCCAATCCGCGATACAGTCAGGATCCTCTTTTTTGTACAACGAAAGTCGTAAAGTACGCGACGGAATCAAGATAATGACAGCATTGAGGAAGACTGACCCACAAAGACTGTCTCTAATAACAGGAAGCCCATCGTCGCGAAAGTGAAAGAAGGCGGTCACTTCATTTTTTGAGGATCCTGTACTTCAGGGCAGACGAAAGTTAAAAGAGGCGCATTCGAACGTTACTCATCCCTGCCGGCGTCATTGTTCGAGTTCGCTCATCATGCAAAGGAAGCTGCAGGTAGTCGTATTCGTGATGGCACTGACCATGGCAAGCGGCCTGCGTGACCGACTACGGCGACAGACAGTACCGCCGTTGACCAATGCGGATATTGTGGAAGTGCGGGATTCTCGGTGCAACAATGAGGTGTTGCAGCAAGTCATGTTAAAAGTAAGCTAACTGTAACGTTCGATTTCTATTATAATTCGGTTGTCTTTTAGCATATTTCGAACGACGTCAAGGAATCCAAGTTCGCTATTATGCGTGAAGCTGAAAAAGCCCTCGGCGGCAGTTTCAATGTCATATGTGCCAATGGCGACTTCAGCTATATCACTAGCACTCGGCTCTTCTGTCTCACAGCGACCGGTACGACCAAATGTTACGCCTTCCAAGCTGAAGGTAGCCTTTAAACTGCGTTAATATTCATGACTATTTATGACAGTACACTAAATATACAAATGAAATTGATTAGTAAGACAAATGAAAATGAAAGAAAACAGCGTATTACCGCTTATATAAAGTAAGGGAATGGATTGATTATTTTTTCTTACTGAAAGCAGCCGTATCTTCCGACTTCTCAACGCCTTTAAAGCCGAGCAGTTTCTTCATCTGCGTGTCTTGCGAGCGGACAGTAGAATCGTTGCGATCGGCCTTCGCTTGGATGCGGTCAAGCATCTGGTTCTGATCCTCGACTTCTGTACCCAAAGCCCTACCAAGGGTACGCAGATTTCCGAGCTGTGCGGACATCATATCTAAAGAAAAACATCAGAAACAATAATTCAAAGCATGTAATCTTACCGAGATTCTCATCAATCTGGTTGTCCATAGCCTCGAAGCGAGTTCCCTTCATAGCAGAACGAGATTCAGCGCTCAACGAAGGACCCGAAGACGGACTAGCAATAGACGACGAACGACCCGCATCACCGTTAAGATGGCTGCTCAGCTTGCTTTCAGAAGCCGACGACGACACCTTCGTTGTAGTTTCCTTCGGTGGAGCTCGAGAAAACTTGTTCTTAAAGAAGCCACCAAAGATAGACTTCAAGCTGTTAAGGTTACGCTGGGTTTCGTGCGTCGTGCGATGGATGTCATCGAGATTCTTTTCAGTTCTCTCAAGCTTCTCACGTTGAGCTAGCAATTCCTGAAATTAAAGTTATTATAACACATAGGGGTCGTAAAAGGTAAACCAAACGAACCTGAGCCGTGTTAGTCGCAAGCTGCTCTGAGTTTTCAAGACGTTGAGCCGATCGCTGAGTACTATCGAGCGATTCCTGTAGAATACGCTCCAGCTCCTTTTCGTAGTTGTTGATCTCGTCGTCAACGGTGTTATTAGAGGTGTAGCTTCGGACGTTAAGGCTGCTGTGGTCGTCGAAAGGGTTAGACATGGTTGAAAAGCTAAAAAGAAGCTAAAATGTCAGAATGAGGAAACGCCAAAACCAATACAATCAATGACAAAGTACCATCGCTCGATAAAAAACGAAATAAAAGCGCACACGTCACAATCCAACGGGTCAATTTTCTGTTTATACGATTTAATAAACATTCCTTTAGACTCCGAAAACGCAGGCAAAGGACCCGCTTGAAACAAAATTTAGTTAAAAGGGAGGTTACTGATATTATTATACATAAAGAAAATATCGCCTATCAAACTGCGCAACGCTTAACGCAAAGTAGAGAACTCGTTGGGGATGAGAATTTTGGATTTCATCTTCTTGATCAAAGGCACCGTGTAGGCGACAGTGTTATCCCAGCCGGGCTTCGACCACGTATCCTGACGGATGTGTTGACGAGCGGCCATATCGGCGTAGGCCCAAATGTGGAAGACCATGTACAACTGGCCGACCTGAGTGAAGAAACCCGCCACATTCTGGTTGTGTTCCTTGCGGTAGCTGATACCCTTAGCCCAGGCGTTGCCCCATTCGATCATGGATCCGGGCTGAAAAGAGAAAGCTCAATAAACCTCATGACCATGGAATGAGTCAACACACCTTCAGAACATAACTACGCAGATCATAAATGTGGTTGGGTTCGCGAGGCTTCGGTTCACCCCAATAGCTGAACGAACGAACCAAGACAGAACGCCGGCGACGAACAAGCTCATTGACTTCTTTCTCCGCAGCGCGCACAGAGTTGTTGTGTAGGATGGAGTCGATGTACCTGCATGATATATTGATTGTGTACGGAGCGAAAAGAGACATGTGAGCAGATTAACCTACCGATCGACATCTCCATAGCCGCCGGCGTACCGCCACAAATGAATGGACTGGTCCTGGTTGCCGAAAAGCACGTTCCACGATCCGACAAGCTCGTTTCCGGGCACAGCGGCATTGACTTCCTTCGCGTAGTTGCGGTACTTCTGGAGGTAGGCATCACGTTCACCGCCTTTCACATCGTGAGCTGAACAAATAAACAAAAGTTGAATAAGGCGTTGTCATAAACCACAAAAGATATGCTAACGTACTTTGGAATTCATATATGACTTCCGTGTCAGCAAGCATGGAGGAGTGGCTCTGCTTGTTGTCGACTCCGTCGGGAGTCGACAGAATGCGCGAGATCCAGCCCTGCTTTTTCTCTTCGCCCTCAGGGGTAGCATCTTTACCATCGGTCGGTTTCGTCGAGAACTGTTGCACGATCGGAGTGTAAAGGCGTCTAAAATAGCACCATTATGTGGATTTTATTTCAAAACTGGCAATGACGAATGCGACTTACGTAGCCAAAGGGCGGGCAAGAACCATTCGAGACAGCATTATGACTGCGCCCTGAAACGTGGGGGTGAATGCGCTAAACTAGTTACAATCAAAAAACCGGCCAATTCGGATCAATAAATGGTCAAACAGGAGCACGCTGTGGGAGAAGGGGGATTTGTGCGTCAACACAATGGAGGCAGGAGCAAAGCAACGTGGGGAGATAAATATTGTGAAGTCGGTCACAACGCGAATAGCATTGACGCAAACCGAGTGAACGGGTCAAACCAACATAACGTAGTCGGCAGCTGTTCAAAAACGTGGATGCAACACGACGATGGCTAACGGACCATGATTGAGATTTGTTTGTTTGTTATTTAGTGTTTACGAGAATAACGATGGTTAACAGAGCTGTAAGAGAAAGCAACAATCCAATCCCACCGATTCAATAAAGACCCAAAAGCAGCTATACCACTAGGAGGAAAATGCGCACCAAACCAACCGTTGCCATCGGCGTTGTTTTTAACAGCAGAGAGAAAACACAAAGCACGTGTCTAAACGGACGCCTATGATAAAATCACCCACAGGTCAGCCTCATGAAC
Organism: Panagrellus redivivus; assembly: GCA_000341325.1. Taxonomy (NCBI): domain Eukaryota; kingdom Metazoa; phylum Nematoda; class Chromadorea; order Rhabditida; family Panagrolaimidae; genus Panagrellus; species Panagrellus redivivus. The sequence goes on from KB455054.1 coordinate 52,975, forward strand.
CACCAATCGGTTGTTTGGGTGCTAGGGGCAGGGCATAAAAACCCAAAGGACGCTCAGAACACGAAAATATATATACATTGCCTCATTGTAACAAGTTGCACCCCGTAGTAGACAGTTTCAAACAAATAGTTTATACTCAACAATTTAAAGATGATAACTAACACATAAAAATACCAAGATGGCCTAGTACCTACGAAACAAGTGAGTATCAAACGGACAAAGTTTAGTTTTCGTTGTTGTTGTCGTGCTGAACGCGACGGCTGATGGGCAACAAGTTATCAGCGGTGATAGATGCAACACGAGGAGCGCGACTGCCATCAGGACGGGGTTGGCCACCTTCGTAATGCAAGCGACCAGACACGAACACGCGGCTGCCTGAAACGAAATATATATAAAATGCAATTCAAACGTCGTCAGGGTACGAACCTCGGGTAACATTATGTTGGACGAACTTGGCAAGGCCCCCAAAAACGTGAATGCTGTGAAGCTCGACGTGCTCGCCAAAGCTGCCGTCATTCTTGCGGTAATCAACGTTGGTGAACAGACCGAACGTGATGTATTCGGAGCCATTGCGGCTGACGCGAGACACGGGGTTCTCGGCGACACCACCGACGAGCTCTACGCGGTTCAAACTGAAACAAATATATATGAAACCGATGCTTTAAAGCTAGAGAGTCTCGTGAAACAACTTACGAGTAGGCATTGCGACGTTTTGGCTGCTGGGAATCAGCGTTGAAGAGATGATCGACTTCGTTTTGCTTCGGGCTCGTGTTTTCAAAACGAGCAGCAGAAGTAGCCAGCGATCGTTGCGCAACAGCACGAGTAGAGAAAGAGGCTAGGTAGGCACAGGTGCGGAGCATTCTGAAGTCTAAACAAAGATGATTTTATGTTGAATCTTGTCGAAAACGTTAGAAGAAAATGAAAGTCGAGGGAATAGGAAAAGCGCAAACGGCTGGGTCGAGTTCCCGACTTTCGTGGTGAGACATAGTTTGGGAGCACTGTGCGTGTAAAAAGTCATAACATTGTTGCTCATCCAGTTTAACGCCGACTCCGGCCCAAAGTCAACTCCGAGTCGACTCACATTGACTCTTATTTCGAATCAATGGAAGTTTGACTTATCAACTTGCAAACTTTAAATTTTTAAAATGCGGAAACACGCCATGGCACGCTGGCGATTTTGTTGCTTGCATTGAACAGCCTTTTGCTCGGCGAATCAGATTCCAATCTCGGCGCTTCAGGTCTTTATCGTATGGCCCTGTGAAATCTCTACTTCGATATGAAATTTATTAAAATCTAGCAACCATAGGCAGAATTGGATGCCATCGAGAAAAAACTGACATTATATAAACTTTCTTAATACCAAAATATCTTATCAATTTTTTCTTCAAATCATTACAAACAACACCGATAATTTTGCAACCATTTTGATCATACCCCAATACTTTTACATTTGCGCCATCGGAAGTATCTACACACTGCGCATTCGCGGATCTGAAAATGAAAATAAAAGTTTAAATTCGCCGTTCCCGAGATATAAAAGGAATTTAGATTCTATCCACAGGGCTTATTATTTTAACATTTTCAAATTCTTACCACAAATTTTGTCACCCGGCTCCTATTTCCCGGGGTCGTCACAAGTTATAAAACCGCTAATGGAAATTGTACCCTTTAATTAAGATCATTAAACGTTTCAAAAAAGTGCTAACTTACCATGAAAACTTTATTGCCAGCATTTGTGTTACACTTAACCTCCCGTATCGAACATCCTTTCTCGTTTGTGCCGCTTAAACCTAGTCCGAATGCGCCCTCATCATACCCAGGTGACGATGTAGCTTTACAAAGCGCACATTTTTTTGCAAACATTCATATTAGTTCCAGATATTCTGCAACTCAAGGTACCTAGTTCGGTGTTTTTTATGGGCACATTTTCGATGCAGACAACTGCAAGCGCATTTTATTTGTAATAATATATATAT